>JAVXUL010031389.1:0-11410 GCA_035590515.1 Trichilia minutiflora
AAGATTTATTTGATTTAAATAAATTAGGGATTTAGTATATTTTAAAATTATTTTGTTATTTTTATATGTATAAATAGTTGTATTGAGTATGAATAATACGAAGAGAAATATTCTCTTCCAAACTCCCCTCTCTCCAAAAACTCCAACATTGTGCACTACCATTCTTTTGTAGCTAATTCCACCAGCTGCTAATTATCGTATTGGAAAACAAAGCGGAAGTGGGATGCTAAGCATTGTCCCCAATAATCCCCACAAGAACACTGTCCGTTCTTGAAACAATGAAAATCTATGGGTGTATCTGACAGTGATTACCCTCAGCAATAGCTGACATAAATTTCATTGCATTGTGGCAGTCTCCACATATCCTCAGATTCTTCATCACAAGTAAAGGCTCTCCATTTTCAGTTGAAAGCAGTCCGAATGCAACTGCTAACTTCTCACTATGATGCACTAACCGCTTTTCCTTATCTCCATGCCCTATCTCATCATCCTTGATCCAGGCCCATCTTACATCAGGCACATAGCCAGTTTGCTTCATCTTCCTAGACATCTCTTCCAAGTAATCGCAAATTTTCTTTATCATTGGTGTAACTATCTTCAGCCATAAACACGTGTATCCACTTCTTTACCTCAATAGCTACAACCTGGTTTCTTCTGCACTCCTCTATCACGCATCAGCTTCCTGATTGCAGCTACCTCATCCCATCTACCTGCACTAGCATAGATATTAGCAAGCATAACATATGAAGGAAGCGTTTGAAGGTTCCAGCTGAAGAAACTGGTTGGCTTCTTTCATTGCTAGGTCCATGTTTCCATGTATCCTACAGGCACCAAGCAGTGCAGCCCAACCAATGGAGAAAGAGCTAACAGGCATCGACTCAATGAGTCGCTCAGCTTCATTCAGTTTGCCTGTTCGACTCAAAGGATCAATCAAACATGAATAATACTCTGCTTCTGGTTCAATTCCAAACTTCTCTGTCATCATAATAAAATACTTTCAACCTTGTGCAACTTTTCCAGTGTGTGCATATGCAGATAGGATGGACGCAAAGGTTATACTTGTAGGGGGAATATTTGTCTCCATCTGTTCAAACAGACAAAATGATTCCACCTCAATCCCATGTTATGCATAACCAGCAATTATTGAATTCAATGAGACAGTTTTACGTTCAGGCATCCTATCATATAACCATCTTGCATCTTGAAGGTTCCCACATTTTGAATACATGGCTACTAGGGAATTATTTACTGCAATCTGATTTGAGGGAATCCCAGTTATGATTGCTAAGGCATGAATCTGCTTTCCCTATGAAAGAGATGACAAATTCGAGCATGTACTAATCACACACACACAAAGCTGCAATCATCAGGGCGATAACCAAGCTGTTGCATCTTCCTAAAACAATAAAGAGCATCTTCACTAAGCTTTTCCTATTGTGAATACCCAGAAATCATCGAGTTCCAAAGAACCAAATCCAGCTCTAGGACCTCCTCAAACACCTTCATGCAATCTGTCACACCACCACTACATTTCGTATAAAAGTCAATCAAACCACTCCCTATATGAGAATTTTGATGAAACGCTGTTTCGATCAACTTAGCATGAAACTGAAGCCCTCCTAACAAATCCTCCGAACATGTAAATGCAGTGAAAACACTGGCCAAAGTATAAATAAGAACATTCAAATCCATACTAACCATTTCTTGAAACAAAGCTAATGCCTTTAGTCCTTCTCTATGTTGACCTATGCAACCACCATGGGATTCCAAGAAACTGTTATTTGCCTCAGCAAATTAATGTCCACGTTTGATTTGAAGAAGTCAAATTGCTTCAGCCAGATTTTAGGAATTTGTTGCTTATAGAAGTTATGGCTATCAATTAGCATTTATCTCCTTTAGCAAATATTTATGCCCGTCAGTTATGTTTTTGTATTTAAATACATTTATGCCCGTCAGTTATATTTTTGTATTTAAGCATATTTATGCCCGTCAGTCATGTTTTTGTATTTAAACACATTTATGATCGTCAGTTATGTTTTATTTTTGTATTTAAGCACATTTGGTTTTAATGAGAATTATTCCTTTGCTTCAGCATAAAAAAACTTCTCTGCTTTTCATATATTCTGATATAACCTCTGTTTAAAAACCAACACAAATACACATCACTTTCATCTGTTGGAAGATAAAAGTATTTTACCAATGAATAAATAAATGAAAGAAAGAGCGATCTATTTCATTGGAAAGTATTTGGTTTATTCATTAAAATGATTACATCTATGGTACCATCCGTTATGTATGAATACATTAGGGTAATATTTATACGTAAATCGTTGATCCATTTCAGCTCATTCATGGCTTGCCCCTCCAGTATTTATTTTGAAAAGCTGCTGCTGTCTTTGGCCAAAGGTTCCAGGCTGCTAATAGTATACCCCTTTGGCTTGAAAATTCCTGATTTGGACCTAATTACTATAGGATGTGTGGAACTGGTTTGAGGAAGTTGTAGTTCAGTTGGAGTATTTAGTTCAGGTTTGTGTGGTCTTCTTCAGTTTATTCTATCCGACGAACTTCAGCTGAGGAAATTAGTTCTTCTTCTGTACTGGGAGCATCTGGTGAAGCATTATAAGTTAATGTTGTACTCTTGATGTTTTGTTTGATGGGACAGAAAAACAAAAGAATTTAGAGACCAACAATTTATCTGGTGAACTAGGTTGGATTTTTGTTGGAAAATAGTATGTTAGACTCAAAAGGGAAGACAGACTCATCAAACCTAATATGTCTAGAGATAGTATATCCTGCCGAATGATGTAGACACAAGTAACCCTTATGCACCACACCGAGACCTAACAACACACATTGAAAGGTATGGAAATTGAATTTACGTTTATTGCATGGCCTTAATGCAGGGTAACAATCACAACCAAAAGTTCTTATCATTGAGAGGTCAGGTCTAATGTTAAATAGTTTCTCAAATAAATTTTGTAAGGTTGGTGTGGAGGTCCTATTGATGAGATAGGTGGAGAAGCTGAATGCTTCATTCCATAACTATAACGGCATTTTGGCCTTGTGCAGTGAGAGAGAAACCAGTTTCAATGATATGCTTATACATCCTCTCAGCTTTCTCATTCTAATGGCTAGTATAAGGGCATGCATATCTTAATTGAATTCTCTCTTTTTAGAAAAGGTTCAAACACTCTAAATTCAACCCCCATGTCACATTGTAGTGCCTTAATTGGTCTCTCAAGTATTTTCACGATTTGGTTCCTATATGCATCGAAGGTGTTTAATGCATCTGATTTTTGTATCAACAAAAACAGCCAAGTAAATTTACTATAATCATCAACAAAAATGATATAGTATCTATGCCCTTAGTTGAAGTACAATGGGGAAGGACCCCACAAGTTAGTGTATATCAGTTCAAGGGGATTACAAGTTCTGGTTTCGAGTTTTTAAAGGTCATTTTATGCATTTTGACCAATTGACAAGTTTTGCACATATCAGAATTGAAACTTTCATTGAACAGTGAAATTTTACAAGAAGATAAAGTGTTTTTAAGTGCCAATACATTTGGATGCCTAGTCTCTTGTGCCATGTTTCTAAATTTGTTTTTGCACTCACATTTTGACAACTTGCATTCAAATTTTTTGATAACAAGATTGACAGCATAGACTCATGTTTATTTACAGAATTAGAACATGAAATTAAAGGTTGACAAGCAGAGAAGATCACAGGAGAGGTTGAGTGACTAGCGATTCCTTTTCTCTTAACTAACAACTTATAGAGTCCTACATCAACTACTCCAGAATTTTCCCTTGGGCTTTGTCCTTGATCAAACAAACATTATCACAAACTCAATCACAACGTTATTATTTTGCAAAAGCTGAAAGTTCTTTGTGATTTGAGGAGTAAATAAAGCATAAATCAGCAGGAATTGACAATTTGAATGAAAGCTAGATATTAAGGCGTTTACCAGGAGGGAAATTTTTAATTTGTTACCATTGCCAATGGCCAGCTGGTCCTCACCATTGGATTCTTCTGCTAAGTCGAAATTACTCAGATCGTTTGTGATTTGGTTGGATATAGAATTCTCAATTGAATATGTGCCAACAAGTGGAGGCTATGCCAGATTTATTACATATTTGGATATTAGCTTATTGCCCTTGAAGTTTCCTCTTCCTCTTCCTCTTTCTTGCATCATTCCAGGTTAAAGTTGAGGAGTGCTCAATGGGTTCCCTGAGGTGTTCAAGTTTCTTCTAATAAAATTGTTTTTATTTTTAGAGTTGGATGCTATATTCACTTGAGGGTTCACGTGTATGTTCCCAGTAGCATGGTCCTTCTCTAGCATGTCCTCACAACAAAATAAAAATCCCTGCACATCCTGTAATGAAAGCTTTGATTCTTGGGTAAAAATGCTGATTTTTAAAGGTTTATAATCATATCCTAATCCGTCCATTATAAACATGATTAATTCATCATCCAAGATTGCAGTATCTATGGCCCTGATTTTATCTATCAGCATCTTCATTGTATTATAGTATTCTTCCATTCCCATTGAGCCTTTCTTTGTACTTGAAATCTGAGATCTGGGCAACATTTACTCCTATTGTAGTGTCTGTAGCAAATTATTTTTTCAGAGCCACTAACACTTCATAAGACGAGTTGCATTGCAGAGTTGTCCCAAAAATACTTTCTATCATTGAGGAGAGTAACCAGCTCATTAGAACTTGATCTTATTTGATCCAGGGTATTCTAGATTTATCTCTGCTGTTCTGTTCTGGTTATCATCTATTACCATTATCATTCGGTGCAGGGTTGATTCCATCAAGGAATCCCATCAGGTCATTTGCCCTGTCACTAGAAAAGATTTGAGATTTCTATGGTATATAATTTGTCCTGGTTAGCTTGATTGGAAATGTGACAACAAAGATGGTGGTGTTGTAATCCAAGTGAATCTGATTCGTGTTTCGACAAGTTCCAGAATTTGTTGAGTTATTAGGCATTGATGGCTCTGATACCAAGTTGGAATTGAAGATAAAATGAAAAACGGCAGCTTAGAAATGGATATTTGTATATTGATAATTTTTTTTCATCAGCTCAAAACTGAAAATACAGGAGTTGTTCTCATATACAAGCAAAAAGGTAGAAGTAAAAAATAGCTAGAAAAGAGGAAAGCCTTAATCCTAGCTATACATGTATAAATCTAAGACAAGCACGGACAATTTTTATTTTAGCCTTCCATTGATTCCTAATCATCAACAAAACCGTTGAGGACCAAAGGGCTGTTGAGAATCAAAGGCACAATCATGAGACTGGTGGGTGCATGTAGAGCACCTAAATAACGAAGATAGACTATAATGAAAACAATTCTTCAAAAATATATTGTTCCTCTCTCTAGATCAAACATAAGGATTGAATAATAATTCTCTGGTCTCATACTACCTTTATATAACCTACCAATTTGATAGTTAATTCTTGGGCAAACACATTACTTCATGAAGACACAATGGTTGGAACCATTGCCTCCTTTGGTTCCAACCTTTGGTAACCACGGTGTCCCTTTTAATTTCATCCTTTGGCAATCAATATATCTCTCTACATGTCACCACTTTGATCATAGATATAACAATCTCTCACTTGATCAAAGTATTATGGTTTAATTCTGATGATTATATATCTTGTGTGCAAAACCAATCATCATCACCATACCATAACTAAACCACAAATTATAGTATGCACATTTTACAACCATAAAATGATGCCACATCCGAAACTAAAAAAATACTGTTTGCATTTAGTTTCTAAGACAACTTACAAACATTAAGTGCTCAGTCTTACATAAATTCATCTTGATGTCTCTATAGGAACTTTCACATCCAAGATGATTTATTTTAACCCTTGTTATCCTCACTATAGTGTCCTCTATCTTTTCTCTCAATAATATTTACAATGAAGTAGATAGAGTTGTATTATTGTTTTCTCAGGCGTCCTTAATACTTAACGAATGATACTTTTCCGTGTGTTAACTACACATCTAGATGATTCTCAAACTCATAGTAGTTACATGTTCTCTAAACTTTTCAGAGACAATCCCTTCGACATAAGAACGACTGCCATCTTTTCGAGAGAACATAATCGACTTTAATTTCACTTTTCTCCACTATATCCAAAATATAGTTATAACTTATATCAATGTGTTTTTCTTTGGAGCTATTTCCTCCACTTTTAATCAAATAAATGACAGAGTTATTATCATAGAATATATCTATAGGTTCACTTGATAAAACTATTTGTAAATAGCCAATGAACCTTTTAATCTATATAGTTGTACTAACTGCTGTACTACAAGATATATATTCTGCTTCTATAGTGAACTTGGTAACATAACCTTATTTCTTATTTAACCAAGAAATTGTTGTCCCACTATATAAAAACACATTGCCACTTATTGACTTTCGATTATCCAGGTCTCTTGTAAAATTTACTTTACAGTATCTAATAAGTTTTAAATTATACAAACCAAAGCAGAGTTTCATACCTTTGGTTCCTTTTAGAAACCTAATAATCCTTTTAACTGCTTACCAATGTTCTCTTCTTGGATTTGATTGATATCTACTTGCCACTCCCACTGTATGTGCTATATCTGATCTTGTACTAGTCATTACATACATCAGACTTTCAGTGGCTTGAGCATAAGGTACAACTCTATATGCTTTTGTGTGAACTCTATTTACGATATATATTGCTGTGGATAATACTTCTCCCAAAAAATATAAAAATATTTTCAAGTAAGACATCATCGATCTTATCATATTTAATAGAGTTTGATTTCATCTTTCTACTAAACCATTTTATTGTGGACTATAAGGCATTATATAGATATGCCTTATACCATTTTCTTTACAGAAATTATCAAAAGCTTCATATTCTCCATATCGATCATTATTTAAAGCTTTGATCGAGAGACCCAATTAAGTTTTTACTTTTTTTATATTTTTTGAATTTTTTCAAAACTTCTGATTTATGCTTTAGAAAATATATGTGCCCATATCTAGAATAATCATCAATAAAAATGATGAAATATTTCATACCTTTATATGTTTTTATTCTCATATGTCTATATAAATTCGAATGCACTACTTCAAGTAAATCTAAGGATTTTCAATGATTCAAGAAAGTTTTTTTTGTTATTTTTTCTTTAATACATGATTCACACATGTCAAAGTTATCCATATTCACTTGAGAAAGCATTCCTTTATTATATATTCTTAGAATTTTATTTATATTTAAGTTATCTAATCTTAAATACCAAAGTAAAGCATCATTAGAATTTAACACATAAACATAATAAGAAGAAAGATTTTGATTTATTGTAGAACTAATAGAATACATGTCATTTATTCTTTGTCCTTTAATAATACTAGACCATTTTTTCTTATAATCACAAACCCTGATTTAAATATAATCTTAAACTGCCTTTTCTCTAAAACAGATACAAAGATCAGATTTCTTCTTATAGATGGAGCATATAACATATTTTTCAAAATAATGGTGATGTCTATAGATGAGATTTTACAACCTTCTATTCCTTGAACATCAACATAGGTATTATTACCCATGTATAACCGATATTCTCTTTGTGTTTTTTCTTCAAAAGTAACAAATTGACTTTTGTTATTGCTCATATGTCGACTAACACCAAAATCCATCCACCATTGATCTTATGATTCAACAATAAGTGCTTCTGAAAATAGTCAAAACAATCTCTTTGTTATTCTTGTGTTTTGGACACTAAACTTTGAAATGACTAGTATCCCCACATATGAAAAACTTGTTTTGCTTTTTATTTTTATTTTTCTATCCATGCTTCTATGATCCTTTCTTTCACTTGCAAGTTTTCTCTCTTAGCTTCCCTTTTTCACTTTGAGTACTTTCTACCAAGAGAAGATTGTTCCTCCTTCCTTCTATTCTTCCTAACCTCTTCAATTATCAATATTGCATGCAATGTTATCATAGACAAATTTGTTTGCTCATATGTTATTGAGATCATAACATGATCCCATGCCCTTGGTAGCCTATTTAGAAAGATCGACACCTGCATCTTTTCAAATATTTTATGATCAGTATTTAACAAATCTTTTGCTACTAGCTCCATTTTTATAATATGATCTAATATACTATTATTCTCATTCTTACGAAGGCTATTAAATTCAACTAATCTTAATTGTATATAGGTATCAAATTTTGGCCTATATTGCTATCTAATACACCAATAATTTCTTTAGCAATATGATAACCTTCATATAAAAGAATCAAATCATCTTACATGTTACTAAGAATCATAGCCTTATCTAGTTCGTTATCTTCTTTCTAATTATTTAAAGTTATAGTTTCTGTGGTTTTTTCTTTCTTAATAACATACAATATTTTCTTATGTATCAATAAATAAGAAATTCTTCTTTTTCTTATATTATAATTCATATTATTTAACCTTTTTCTAAATTTGTAGTACTTTTACTAGCCATAATACCAATAAATGAATAAAACTATATAAATTTTAACTCACAGTAGATTAGGTTACAATAAACTAATCTTATACTCATTCAGATGTGATTGTAAATATGGTTTTTTATGATTCTTCTTCTTACTTTGCTCAGAAGCTAAAATGATCCGTTTTCTTTAAATAACTATCGCATATACACGGTCTCTGAAGCTTTAAGTATCCTTGTGAGTTGTAGTGATCTTGGTCTTTTAATTTGTCTTAAAGCACTTTTTTCTTAGACAAACAAATCAGGAATAGTAAAATTAATCCTTCTTTGATGTGTTGACAAGGCAAGGTAGTTCAAAGCTGGTATTTTTCTATATTATTTTCTTGTGCTTCTATAAATTTTTGAATTTTGAGTCTTCAAATCAAAATTCTAAGGCCATAAATCAATCTAACATGTTGAAAACCCTTGGAGTAGCAAATTTTAGTTTAATCGAAGTTGGTTTAGATCCAAAATTGGACTTAGAAAATTATATTGGTTCGATCGAATCAAAAAAGGCTCAAATTAGACGATCTAGTTAGACCTAACTGTGTGATAAATTGAATGAAGAATCGGACCTAGGTTAGATTGATTTGGTTCATTTTGAATTGGGTCTTAATTGAATTGAACTAAACCGAATTGAGTTACGTGAACCAGGTCTGAGACTGTATGAATTGGATCAGAGTTGACCTGAATCGATACCACTATTGGAGTTCGCTGACACTGTTATGAAACTAGTAGTTGCATGCAAGAAAATCCAAAATCCAAAAGCAAAATATAAAACCAAGGCTTTTAATAAATTCACCAAGTTTCTCTCTCTAGAAACTTAAACCTTCCACATTTTCTTCTTCAATGTAATTTCATGTATTTCTCTGATCCTTTCTTGTCATTATTTTCTTGCCTTTGCTTGTCCACTTGTAGACATATATAATGGACGAATTAATACAATTGTTCATTTAAACAATTGCAACTCTTCCTAATGGTGCCTTTTCACCATTAGTTGTGTTTTTTCTCTAAAGAACACAACCCTACATATGGACATTACTTTAATCATATTCTTTCATCTTTTACTTAATCAAAGTAATCAAGTTTACTTCTGACAATTGATATCTTGTGTGCATAACCAATCATCCTTACCATACCATAATTAAAGTACAAAAATTATAGTATGGACTTTTACAACTAAAATGATGCCACAACTGAAATTAAGAAAATATTATTCGCACTTAATTTTCAAGACGACTTATACACACTAAACGTCCGGTGTTATATAAATTCATCCTGATATCTCTATACGAACTTTCACATCTACGATGATTTATTATAACCCTTGTTAACCTCACTATAGTATCCTCTATCTTTTCTTTGACTAATATTCATAATTAATTAAATAGAGTTGTATCATTATTTTATCAGGCGTCCCTAATACTTAATAAATGATACCTTCTTACATATTAACTACATATCTAGATGATTCAAACCTATAGTAGTAACATATTCTCTCTGAATTCCTTTAGAGATAATCCCTTGATCATAGGATTGACTATCATCTCTTTTAAGAGACCTAATCAACTTTAATTTTCACCTCTTCTTTGGAGTTTTTCCCTCTAGTTTTACTCAAATAAATGGTAGACTTGTTCTTACATCATAGAATATGTAACATCCCGATTCGATGAGGGCAGAAAGTGGCGTTGAGGCGGGGGAGTCTAAGCAAGGAGCGACTTTTGACAGGCTTCTAAGATAGCAGGGGACAGGAATGAATCAAATCCCACATTAGAATAGGAGAAAAAGTTAGTTATTGGGCTATATATGTAGAGTTGGAAGCAAGCTGTTAATGAGGTCTTTTGGGATGGGTGGTGATTTATTCTCAATAACTACGTAGTTAAACGTGCTTAGGCGAGAGCAGTACCAAGATGCGTGATCTCTTAGGAAGTCCTCGTGATAACTCATTCCAAGAACAAAACTGTGAGGCCCCAAAGGTTGGGCCAAAGTGGATAATATCATTGACAAGCATTGGACCAGGTGCGATAGTAAAGTATCAGAGCCAACTCTCCTTCATTACGATGATAGTGGTTCGGGGACGAACTAAACGGAAGCTGGTGGGCCTGTAACATCCTAATCCGATAAGGACGGAAAGTGACGTTGGGGCGAGGGAGCCTGAGTAAGGAGTGACTTCTGGAAGGCTTCTAGGATGGCAGGGGACTAGAATGAACTGAATCCTATATCGAAATAGGAGAAAAAGTTACTGGGCTATATATGTACAGTTAGAACCAAGTTGTCAATGAGATCTTTTGGGATCGATGGTGGTTTATCTTCAAGAACTATACAGTTAAGCGTGCTTGAGCGAGAGCAGTACCAAAATGGGTGACCTCGTGGGAAGTCCTCATGATAACCCATTACGAGAACAAAATCGTGAAGCCCGAAAGATTGGGCCAAAGTAGACAATATCGTTGATAAGCATTGGACTGAGTGCGACAGTAACTTTCAAATTGTAACACCTGGTCCAAGTTTATCAACAATATTATCCGCTTTGGCCCAACCCTTGGGGCCTTACGGTTTTATTCTTAGGAATGAGTTATCCTGAGAACTTTCCAAGAGGTCACCTATCTTGGTACTGCTCTCATCCAAGCACGCTTAACTGCGTAGTTTTTGAAGTTAAACCACCACCCATCCCAAAAGGCCTTGTTGACAACTTGGTTCTAACTCTACATATATAACCAAGTAACTTTCTCTCCCATTCCGATGTGGGATTCGGTTCATCCCTCTTAGAAGCCTGCCAGAAGCTGCTACTTGCTCAGACTCCCTCGCCCTGACGCCACTTCCCACCCTCATCGACTCGGGATGTTACAGAATATATCTACATATACTTTAAATAAATCAAATTATAATTT
>JAVXUL010031410.1:0-11409 GCA_035590515.1 Trichilia minutiflora
ATCTTCTACTTGCTTTAAGCTTTTCAGTGCAATGTTTCTCTTTACCTGCTCTCTATCATTCTTCTTATTGCGGAGTGCTTCTATTTCATATATCATTAATGACCCGAGCAGTTCTTACAGAGGTAATGTACTGAGCTTTTTAACTTTTTGTATGGCGGTCACTTTAGTTTTCCACGATCTTGACAAACTTCTTAGTATCTTTGTGACCAGGTCTGCGTTTGAGTAAATCCTGCCCAAGGCTTTTAAAACACTAGTAATATTGGTAAATTGTGTATACATATCTTTAATGCTTTCTTGGGGTTTCATTTTAAACAGCTCATAATCATGTACGAGCATACTAATTTTAGAGTCTTTAACTCTACTTGTACCCTTATCTGTAACCTCTAATGTATCCTAGATAGCCTTAGCAGTGTCACACCCAGACATTCTGTTGTATTCACCCCTATTTAATGCACAATAGAGAACATTCATAGCTCTGCCATTGAGATGGAATAGGTTTTTGTCTTCCTGAGTCCAATCTCGTTTGGGTTTAGGCTTTCTCTCTCTAGTGTTTTCATCTATGACAAAGGGTTAAGTGGACTCATCCTCAATAATTGTGATGATATCAAAGTCTAGGGTACTAAGGTAGATTTGCATACGTTTCTTTCAGTATACATAGGGGTGGGCATCTGCGATTTGGTTTGATTTGAGATAAAATTTCATATCAAATCGCATATTATGGTTTTAAAAAAAATCAATCCAATTCAATCCATTAACATATTACAAACCAATCCAAACCAAATCACAAAGTGGGGTTTAAAGCGGATTGGATTCACGGTTTGAACTATATTATAAAATTAAAGATATAATTGATTATTATCAACTCTATAATTTCTCATTAACATTTAAGAGTAAGCTTTGTAAATAATTTTTTAAAAAATCATTTATGAATAATTTTTCTTTATTAATTATTATTATATGGAAGATATGAAGACAAAGCATATATAATTTATGATGATAAATAAATAATAATAATAATTTTATAAGATAATATTAAGAGGTTGGATTTACGGTTTCGCGATTTAGAATTGATTCAATCCATAATCTAAACCACGAATAACAGTTTGAAAAATATTAATCCGTAAGTCAATCCATAAATTTTTTAAATTGATCCAAACCGTTAATTTTTGCGGTTTGGATTGGATCGGTTTGAAAATGCCCACCCCTAAGTATACATAATTAGTGCCATCAGAAAATAGTGGTTGTGTGTGGACTAACCCTCAACTATCTGTGATAGAATGCTACTAGATGTCATTGTGATATACTCCTTTTAGGCTTTTAATCTTATTATCTTAGAGGGTTTCTTTAATACCAATTGTAAGCTCAGATGGAATAATCCAAGAGGGGGGTGAATTAAATTTTTAAAACATTTGTGCAGAAATAAGAATCTTTTTCATGAGAGTGAATGTAACAGACATAGTGAGCAATGTAAGTTAAATGCAGAATGTAAATGAGGAGAGAGAAAGTAAAAATTACACAGATAATTTTATAGTAGTTCGACTACAAATCTACGTCCACTCTTCTCAGTTGAATCTACTCACACCGAGCATCACTAAATCTTTGTTTTTACGGGTCAAGAAACCCAGATATAACTCCTTTTGAAATAATAAAGGGCAACCGATAAATACAATTTCTTTGATTTAGGTGAAGTGCAACCAAATACAAATCTTTCTTATGATGGATGAAGAGAAACTTAACAATGAATCTGATAAAATTAGAATGTTACAAGAAAACTCTCAAATAAAGTGTGTTTGTAATAAGCTTTAAATTTTCTCTCATTAGAATTATTATAGGTGAAAGACAAAGAAAATAAAAATATGAATATGCAGAGGAATGTTTTTCAATAACTTGCTCAAAATAACTTTTCTAACTACCTTCTTGTCTCTGCAAAATCGATAGCATTTATATCTGTATTAGTTAACTTCAACGGCTATTTGAATCCATTATTAATGACAGCATTTAATACTCTGAACTAGCCGTTACAATATGTAGATAGTGCATGTATTGATACCTTTGATCTGTGTATCAATACTTTGCTTTTGTTAATGTGGTTATATATATCGATACTTCAGTGTTCATGTATCGATACTTCTTTATGTAGAGAATTTTTGGTTCCGTCACTGTATCGATATTTGTCTTTCATGTATCGATACTCTATTTTCTTGACAGTCCATGTATCGATACTTCTTCAGTTTTAGCGCTACCTTGACTTTCTTCGCATATGATTATCGATATGCACTATTTCTTTCAATTATGTATCGATACTTTATCCACATGTATTGATACTTTGCTTTAAGATATCGATATATAAATAGTACCATACAGGTGCTTTGTCCTAGTATCAATACTTTTTTCTTATGTATCTATACTTCTGTTTCTGTGTATCGATACTTTATCTTTTTATATCGATACTTTTACTAAGATTCTTGCAAATTAAATCCTTTCTTGACATAGAAGACTATAAGTGTAATATGGCCATTTTAAATTAATTCAAAAATAAATTTAGCCAAGATAATTATAACAATAATTATTAATTCAAAATTAATAAATTTTCAACTCATGTTTACAAGAATTCTTAATCCATCACTTTTTGTTTAGTGCTTCAATATCAATATTAACATTATTTAAGCTCATTACATCATCAAAAACATAATATATTCTACACTAATTACTCTTTTTGATCTATTTCTATAGATATAAATTCCGAGAACATAGGTCACTTCTCTTAAGTTTTTCATAAAAAAGGTTCTGGATAACTAGATTTAACATTTATCATCATACCCAACATCCTTACCTATCAATAATATATTATCTATACATAATATGAGGAATGTGATGGTATGATCTTTAACTCATACGAAGGTTTATTCGAATTTTTAACAAAACCAAATGATTTGATGGTGTTATCAAACTGGATATTTTAGCTTCTAGAACTTACTCCAATCTATAAATAATCGATGTAACTTGTATACCTTATTTTTTTCAACATTGAAAACAAAACCAATTAATTAGTTATTTTAGAAATAGATTTTCTTCAATGAATCTATTGAGAAATACTGTTTTTACATTTATTTGTCAAATTTCATAATTGTGGTATGCAATAATGGCTAGCATTATCTGGATGGATTTAATCATGACCACAGCTGAAAAGGTTTCCTTATAATCCAACTTTTATTTTTAAGTATAACCTTTTGCAATTAACCTGGCTTTAAAGGTCTCCATCTTTTCATCCTTTCAAATCTTTTTCTTGAATATCCACTTACAATTTATAGGAACAATTCCTTTGGGTGGATTTACAAGCGTCCAAACTTGATTAGCATGCTTGGATTCTACTTAGAATTCATTACTTTTACCCATTTATCTGAATCCTAATCTAATATAGCTTTTTTATAGCTTCTAAGATCATTACCACGATCAATTTCTCCTACTAATTAGGACTTAAAGTTATGTTCATGAAAAAATTTGTATCTTTCTTGAAGTTTAGATACTACAGAAGACTTTCAGATTGGAAATGAAGTATTTGACACTGGGGTTTAATGATTGGATATTCTAGCTTCAACATTATTGGTTTGAAGTTTTAAGGATTTTTCTTGAACTCAATATACCTTCTTACAGCACTTTCTTCTAAGAACTCATTCTCTAAAAAGTATATGTTTCTACTAATTGAAATCCTTCGTTTAAATGGGAAGTAAAAATAATATCCTAAACAATCTTTAGGATATCTAATAAATTGACCCTTTTTTAATTTAATGTCTAGCTTATATGTCTTAACTAGTTTGACATAAGTTGGATAACCACATATTGTCATATAATTGAGACTAGATTTTTTTTCACTCTATATCTCATATGAAGTTTTCTATATAGATTTTGTCGGGATTTTATTAAGGATGTGCCTAGCGATATACAGGGTATATCCCTATAAAGATATTGGTAAGTCTATAAAACTCACCATTGATCACACTATATCTAATAGGGTACGATTTCTCCTTTTTGCTACACCGTTAAGCTGTGATGTATAAGGAGAAGTTAATTGAAAATTATTCTATACTTCCTTAAGAATTCTTGAGATTCTATACTCAAGTATTCTCCTCCATGATCTAATTGTAGAGTTCTAATACCTTTTCTAATATATTTCTCTACTTCATTTTTAAATTCTTTGAACTTTTTAAAGGATTAAATTTGTATTTCATTAAATACACATACTCATACCTAGACATATCATTGATAAAGTTAATAAAGTATTCAAATCCTTCTCTAGCTATTATACTGAAGATCCATATACATCTGTATGTCTAAGTTCTAATAGTTTCTTAGATATCTCACGTTTACTCTTACAATGAGATTTAGTTATCTTTCTTTAGAGATAAGATTCATAGGTTGGATCGGGTTTTAAAGCCAATGAGCTTAAAATCCCACTTTTTCTAGGTTGAGTCATTCTTTTTTCTCTTATATAACCTAATATATGGTGTTATAAAAGTTTAGGATTTGTTTGATTTTGAATGCTTTTACTAGTAATGGATGCAATTAAACTACAATTATTTAGTTTTAGGGCATACAAACCATTCGTATTTAAGGTTTTACGAACACAGATATTTTTAAAATGTAATAAACATTTATTTTTATTAAATTATACTTTGTAATCATCTTTACAAAGAACAAAAATATAAATAATGTTTCTAGTAGCTTTTTTAAAGTACAAAACAGAATGTAGACTCAAAATGTGTTCTAACGACAGCATTAATCGGCAAGATCTTATGGTTTTTGCTGTAACCTTTGCTCTATTAGCCATCTTCAACATGATCTTATCCTTTGACAAAATAGAACTATTCTGGATTGCCTGTAAAGAGACATAAACATGGGATATAACTACTGAATCAAGTATCCAAGAATGATTATCAAAAATAACATTTAATTTATAATCAATCATGTTATAGCTATACATGCTTAATTTAGTTTTCTTAAGGTTATCTAGTTAAAGAAGACAGTTCTTCTTCGAGTATCCATCTTTCCTATAATGGAAATACTTTTCCTTTGCCTTATCAATTTTAGTTTCAACTTTCTTGAAACCTTTTTTCTTAGGTCCAACTTTAGATCTTTCTATTATTGCTTCCTTGGCGTCTTGTGAGCGTGACTCGCTAAGGCTATGTGGACATCCTCATATGCTTTGCCTTTAGAATTCTATTTGTAGAAATTTTGAATTTCTTTGAGCAACTCTAGAAGAGTTCGCTTAATCTTATTCAGGGATTGGAGAATCATATTCACTTTAAAGCGATCAAACATGGTCACTCTATAGATATTCAAGACGATCTAACATATAAGCTAGAGCTCTTCTGTTATCCTTATGCCATTTTTTGAATGCTTTATGCTTAGCCTTTAAAATGTCTAAATCAATAGCCAAGGGTAGAACAGCCTTTAAGATATAGGAAATTTTTTTGAGATCTAGAGCTATTTTGTAGATTTGAAGCCAATCTTTGAAATTAGATCTGATCAAGATATTACTATCTAAAAGCTTTAGGAGAACATTGTTTGCCATTTTCAAAGGTGTATATGACAGATTGATATGTTGCAAAGACAGAAAACAATTTATTAGTATCTTGTTATAAAATTTTAAACAATTTGAATTACTAATTATATTAACTTTCACTATCTAATTTGAATCTTATATCTTTTGGACAAGACCTAAAAGTTTCATTAGAATTATTAAAAGTGTATTAGTGGAAAATTAAATTCTTATTAAAATTAATCGACCTTACATAATAGAAATCTTGGCTAATTAATTTCAATAAGTAGAAAACACTTTTCTTTTACATCATATATAAGGCTTGATTCAATTTTTTTACCTTAATTTTAGATATGTTACATAAAAGAAATCTTAGTACCCTAAACTAGTTAAACACAAACCACTATGCTTTCTAAAGATATTATTTTCATTTTTTCCTTATATTTTAAAATCATTATCAATGTGGGAATACACATCCAAGAACCAGATAACTAAATTCAATTCTTTAAATCTCATATCCCTCATATTTTAGAATCTTTGGATAATAAATTTTACGTTAAAGAATTTTTCTTTATCCTATCGTTAGAGGCATGAATTTAATAATTATATTAGCGAGTTGATTTTAATATCTCATGCATATCTTATAAATGTCAAACATTTATTGCGAATATGCATAAATTCAAACATTAAAATGATGTTCACACACATATATATCATATACATGTACATGTACATTAATAACTATTATAAAATATGTATAAAGTGTAATTGTTAGAATTGTATTACTTATCTAATAAGTAATTACGTTATTTATTCGATTTGGATTACTTGTCTAACAAGTAATCACGTTGTTTGTTCGATTTGCTTAACTTGTTTGAGTAATATTTTTTATCTTACAAGAATTGTTTTACTTGTTAAATTAGTTTAACTTGTCAAACTAAGTTAACTTATAAACTTAGTATTACTTGTTGGAATAAGCTAACATGATCAAACCACCTAACTTGCCAACCTAGTTTTACTTATAAGATTAAACTAACTTAGTCAACACAACTAACTTGTTAGTCTAGGTTTACTTGTAAGATTATCCAGATAATATAATAATAACATGAATATACATATATTCACATGCATACATACATATCTCATATATATATATATATGCATATAATTAATTATGTTTCACGTCATCCATGCATGTAATAACATTATCCATCTCATAAATTAATTAAATATACATACAATCAAATGTTTAATCAAATGAAACACTTATCCCAACATCATTAACCATTAATTATCTAAGCAGCACTTATTTAATAACATGTATAATTAATTATATTAATCAATTCCATGTATTAAATCAATTAACAATGACAAATATTTAATTATATGTATAATTAATCAAATTAATTAAAAACATATACTAAATAAATTAATCAAGCAATTGAGTTATCCATTAAATGAATAATTAAAATAATCAACCATATACAAATCCATCCATGGCTATGAGCTTTATGGAAGCAAAATAAAAAAAAATCAATTTTACAATTTTATCACATTAATTAAAAACATTAACATGTATGATGATCTCATCAACTATCATGTTATCATTAACATCTATGGATATATCAACAGGCGATCTTGAATACATGTAAACATGTTAAAATAAACAATTTTGATACATTTTGATTATTGCCATGAGTTTCATGCATGCATATTTCTTTTTCTAAAAACTTAAACATATGATTGCAAAATGAAACAAACAAAATTCATACATATTCCATTATGGTCGAATCATTCAAGGTTGTTATTCTTTTTATTGCATAAAAATTCAAACAAACAAAATTCAACTTGACATAGGCATGAGTTTCATTCATGCTTCTATATACATTTGATTTCAAAAAATCTAGCAAGCACAAACTCCATCTTCTTCTCATCATCTAAACACATTTAGAAGGATTAATTACATGCTGACATGCTTAATTATTCAAGCTCTGATACCATTTAAAGAAACAATTAAGCAAAGCAACATGAAAAAATTTCATTTTATGCATCTTATGGATTAATTCATAAATAAATCACAAAGGTCTCATGAAATACCTTTTTAGAAGGACGAGATGGATACATTAATCCTCTAGGTTGATGAATATAATGTTGACACATATAGCATTTCGATGATTACAAAATGGAGGATCAAAGTCAAGATCAAGATCAAGATCAAGATGGATGACCAAATGAAATTTTCTCAAGTTTCTTTGTAAATTGTATAATTAATTTTTGGTTAAGCTCAAAACATGGACATTAAAATGTTTTTCAAAAAGGGACATCTTTACTTCAAAGTATCTTTAAAGTGAACTTGAAAACAAACTCAAAAATTCCATTGGTTTCAAATGAGCAATTGCAATCCCGTCACTACACCATCAGAAGTTGGGTTAAAGCTTACAAAAGATCAAGAAGGAAAGAAGATCAATGACACTTTTTTCAAACAAATTATAGGAAGTTTGATATATTTAACAGCAATAAGGTCGAACATCATACATTCTGTGAGTCTTATCAATAGATATATGAAGAATCCAAAAGAATCACATCTTCAAGCTACGAAAAGGATATTTCGATACTTGAAGGGTACTACTCTGCAAAAAAGAAAAAAAAATCAGATTGGATTGGATTTTCAGATAGTGACTATGCTAGAGACTTGGATGATCGAAAAAGTACTTAGGGATATGTTTTTATGTTAAGTTTAGGGGCTATTTCATAGTAATCAAAGAAGCAACCAATTATGACTCTATCAACCACCGAAGTAGAATTTGTAGTAGCTACAGCCTGTGTTTGTTAAGCCATTTAGTTAAAGAACTTGAAAACATGAATTTCAATCAATAAAAGGCAACTCCAATTTATTGTGACAACAGTTCCTTAATAAAATTGTCCAAGAATCCTATCTTGTATGGTCGAATCAAACATATAGATGTGAAGTATCATTTTTTAAGGAATCTTACAGATGATGGAGTTATCAATTTAGTTTATTGCAAGAGTGAAGAACATATTGCTGATATCCTAACAAAGACATTTAAATATCCTGCCTTTCAGAAGTTTAGGAAGCTACTTGGTGTATGTTCACAAAAAGATCAGATTTGAGAATTGTTTGACTTTTATTAAACTGAATGTTAAATCTGTAACTTCAGTTTAAGGGAGTGATTATTGAATAATTACTTGGTCTATATTGTCCTTGTCTTTAGGATTTGTTTTTGTAAGTCAGTTATGATTTATGTTTACCTGGTCCATAGGAATTAGTTTTTTATAAATTAAGTTGTTCCTATTTATTTTTTTTAACGTTGTGTATTAGCCTATATAAAGGCTATTTGCTGGTGAATAAAAGAAGCACTTCTTCATTCACTTTTTAAGTTTTTGCAGTAGTCTTTAAAAGTTATCAATAACTCAAGTCTTTATAAATATATTAGTACTTTTAATGAGTCTTTAAATTCTTGATGCAATTTTTTGCATCATTTCCATTATTTCATAAAATGCAGAAGTCAGCCCAGTCTCTTCTTTCATCTTTTCATAAAACAGATTTCAAGACCACACACCTAAGTAATTCAATTTTATATTCTGTAAAAATTTCAAATTCTAAATTTTACAAATATGATTTATGTAAACTCCCAAGTAATTACTTATCTATCAACATATAGAAACATACTAAATTGTCAATCAAGAAAATGGCAGAAATAAGATATGCTTATCAAAACCTGAAATTTTACTGACCTGCATGAATACCAGAAGCTCCAGCACGTTCTAGTCCTTTCTTCTTCTAAATGAAACTCAAACTAATAAATGCACTTGACGCTATTGCTAGTATCACTCCTTTTGAATTATCTTCCATCTTGTCTGTCTTTCACTTGAATATTTGTATAGAAAAATGTAGATATAAATATAGATTCAATATTCATATTATTTTTTCTTCTTTTTTAAAATTTATATTTCTCTAATAAATTATGCAACTTATTTAGATTATCATGCCAGAGCAGAATCCATTAAATGCATTTTGTATGTAAGTTTTTTATTATCAATTCTTTTTTACTTTTTCTTAAATAAGATTATGACTGCAAATTAATTTTTTGTGTAAGATCTATTATATCATGTCAACATTTGAAAGTGTAGAGGACTTAGAAAGCTCAAAAAATGTTATTAATATGTCTCCATTAACATCATTTGAAAATACACCTGTTGAGACATCTATTACACAAAGTGTTAGGATATCAAGTGTGAGTGTGTGAAGTGAAAAAGTCCCACATTAGAAAGTTACAAGGCAAATGAGTAATATATAAGTGGAATGGACTCATAGACCCATGGACCTATAGGCAAAATGAATATGTTAACTCATTTGGCCTAAGTATGTGCTCTCCGGAGTTTGGGCGGACTTCTCTAACTTCAATAAGTGGTATCAGAGTCGATGGTTCAAAAGGGATGCAAGTACGAAGACAGTAGGTATTCTCATGGTTACTGCCCTCATGAGGAATGATAAAGAGCTATAGATTCTCAAGGAAGACGCCCAAAGAGAATGGGCTAGTCTAAGGTGGAGTTATAAGGCACGACTCCTAAAGAAAAAGAGCACGTTCACCTCTCACATGACTCTAAGTGAAGTATTGGTAGGCGCAGACTTCGGGATAAACGAGCCAGGCTTGGTAGGAGTATGGGCTCTTAAAAATATCGTGATACTCGAATAATAAAAGAAAGAAAGGCTTTCGTTCAAGGGAGAGCAAGTAAAATCCAAGTCCAATGTGGAAGAGACTCATACTTGACGGGGAGATTGTTAGGATATCAAGTGTGAGTGTGTGAAGTAAAAAAGTCTCACATTGGAAAGTTACAAGGCAAATAAGTAATATATAAGTGGAATGGACCCATAAACCTAATGCCTTAAAGTTTTGGGTTGGAAGTGGAGTCCAAGTCCATAAATGTGTTAACTCATTTAGCCTAAGTATATTCTCCTTGGAGTTTAAGTGGGATACCAAAAAATGTTAACATCTTCTGTTTGGGATCATTTTGTAAAAGTGAAGTGTGATGGCCAAGATTGGGCTATTTGTAACTACTGTAAGTCAAGCCTCAAAGCTAATAGTAAAAATGGTACAAAGTCTTTGCATAATCACATTGATAAATGTGGTCTCAAAAGAAATCAAAGTATTACCCAATGTTTGGAAAGGCAAAAATAGATTTCTATAATAAACAAAGGGAGTGATAAGAAGGTTTAATTTGGAAATTTCACATTTGAGCAAGAAATGTCAAGAAGAGCATTAGCATGTGCTATAATTAAGCATGAATATCATCTTTCCATTGTTTTTACTCTTCACCCTCTTTTCAAGATTGTTTCTCGAAATACAATTAAAAAATACATCTTGAGCATTTATATGATTGAATTTGAAAAATTATATCAAGTGTTGGAGAAGCTTGAGAGTCGCATTGCCATCATAATCGACATATGGACATCAAATCAAAAGAGAGGATACATGTCTAACACTGCACACTTCATTGATGATTCTTGGGTTTTACAAAATCATATTTTAAGGTAATTTAATTAATTATTTTTCATCATGTACTATACATTAAATATTACATATATTATTTTAGTTATTCAAGATTACTTATATAAATGAATTTAAGTTATCTTTTATGACCATATAGATTCATTTATGTACCAACTCCTCGTAACAAAGAAGAGCTTGTAAGGTATTTGATGGAGGCTTTCTGTCACGACCCGACCCGTGGGTCCCACCTGTGAAAATGCCACAGACCTCCAGGGTGTACCCAATCTCCCAGGATACAACCTGTGGGCCTGTAAGGCTACCATAAAAACCTGTTTTCTCAAAACAGTTCACAAACAT
>JAVXUL010031421.1:0-11409 GCA_035590515.1 Trichilia minutiflora
AAAATACATATGTGATACATGTATGTTTGAAAATTTTCCATTCTATATTATTTTGTGTTATTTTTGAAAATGAGTTTAAAAATAAGTACTAATGCCTTGCAGGTTCTAGGAGTGTATTCTAAATGATAGGATGTGTTCTTGGGATTCGTGACGATTACCACATGGCCGACTAGGGTCGGGGCCTGACATGTGATGATAATTTTGAGATATGTGTTGGAAAAATATATATTCGTCATAAATATTTGTATGTCATTAAATTTAAATTTGATGCTATATAATACCTTTCAAAGTTATACATTATGTTTACCATATCAAATTTTATAATGTACTATTATTTTCAGAAAGAATTTGGATTTAACGCTTATTTAATCTTTACTCAATCTTTTATAATATTTTTGATACATTTATATATTTATCTACATAGAGTCAAAATCTATTTTGTTATTATATATCATTTATTACTTGATAATATTATTTATTAATTACCAATTGCACATGTATATTTTTTCGGTAAACTATAAATGAACATAGAATTTGAATCTTCTCATAAAAATAATCGAACATTTATTCTAAAGAAAAACACTGAGTTAGAAAGAGCAATATCATTATATTAATCTAAAATTAGATTTATCAGCAAAATTTAGGGGATAAGCCAAGATTTTATTCCAGACGGGCTAAGACTAAAGATTAGATATAAGTCTTCAAAAATTTAAGTACACTAAAATACAACTATCATACAATATAAGGATGTCAAAGAAATAGTTCAGTTTATAACCAACATGTTATAGATTATAAATATTTATAGTCAATAAATATATACATACTTTTATATTTTAAGTTGTGCTCTACGATGTTTTATGGAATAAAATTCCTCTATGATCATATCTGTGGAGAACTTTTCAAAAATCTCTTTTTCAACGTAAACAATCATAAAATATGTAAGAATATCGTCTTTTATCTTATTCTGCCACTTTGTTTCAATGATTTTCATAGCTGAAAAACACACTCGATAATTGCTATTAATACAAGAAGAGTCAAAACAAGTCAAAGTAATTTATCAATTAAAGGATAAATATTTGATTTTTCACTTTCTACCAATATTTAATATAAGATAGTAATAATAGATAAAATTTGAAATTCTAGATACTTAAGCATATTAAGCTAATAATGTTGCAATCATATTCTGATTGAAACTTTTCTTACTCTGAAAAATCTGAAGGATAGAATATACTTATAAGCTTTTATATGTCACTAATATTAAATAAGTTGTAGCTATTTTTAGAATCTAAAGTTGTACTCAATATTAGAAACTCTTTTGCTTGTTCATTGAATATGTCATTCAATTCTTTCAGTTGATAATTTATCATAGTTGTAAATATATTCATATGATAGTAATTCTCAACTGTCACATTAGCCTTTTAACAACAAGACTGAATTATGTTAAAGAAAGACACACTCATATTAAGAAGTTCAATAGCTTGACTTGAATAGAAGGAATTAACTTTCTCCAAAAGACTATCCCAACCATAATCTCTTACCTTATAAATCAATGATTTTGCACTAGGTATTAAATACATAACCTTTAAAATATCTTGAGATTTTTGTTGTAAAGCTTGACAAAGTTTATCAGTAATTCCCATGATCTCTTTCATTATATACATAATGATTACAAAGTTAAAAGACATTAATGGCTTAAGAGCAAAAGTAGTATCACCTCGTTATGAGTATGTAGACCCTTCCATAGCTAAATCTTCAAGAACTGAAATAGTTGCACTAAATACATGAAAAAGGCTACTTATGAAATTGAAATAAGAACTCCATCTTTTGTCTTCAGGTCTTTGTACTATACTAACTTAATTAAATCCCCTGCCTATTTCAATGTCATCATTTGCAACCAATTGAATAATTTTATTTACATAAGTAACTTGCAATTCATCATTGCATTTTGAAGAAGAAGACACTACATTGACAATAAAAGGTAAATTTTGAAAGAAAGCATGAACATCAACTAGTTCTCTAGCTGCTGCAATAAGAGTTAATTGCAATTGGTGAGCTAAGCAATAAACATAACATGCATGAGGACATTCTTAAAGAATTAAAGATTGTAATCCATTCCACTCTCATCTCATATTACTAACTCTATCTGTCATGCTCTAACCCTAGTCGGCCACGTGGCAATCATCGCAAATCCCAAAAATACATCCTATCATTTAGAATGCATTCCTAGAACCCGCAAGGTATTAGTACTTATTTTCAAACTCATTTTCAAAACAAGATAAAAATATATAAAATGGAAGATTTTCAAACGTACATGTATCACATATGTATTTTCTCAAAATACATTACAAAATATTTCTCGCTAAGCCAAATACATCAAATTACTTTATTATAAATGTTTTACATACAGTGGATCATAATGTAAAATTCTGAGTCGAGTACCTGAAAACTTGCTGAAGTCTCACTTCAGCTATTCTATGCCGTGCCCGACTACACTAACCTGAAATGGGAAGTGAGGGATGAGTATTTGAAAAAATACTCAATGAGTAGACAAATAACAAAACAGAAATCAGAGGCCAAACACTGATTACGAAAAACCGTCGTAATCATAAAAATCAATCATAGTGAAATGTGGTATTATACACGTCTAAAAACCAATATAATATAAAATCTATATATCCCCTCGGTCTATAGGATCCCATCCACTCCCTTAAAATTGTATGGCTAATCCATAACCTTGGTTGGGAATGTGTGCCAATGTATAATATCCCTCGATCTATAGGATCCCATCCACTCCTTTAGAGCTGTATGGCTGATCCGCAATCCTGATTGGGATACAGTATAAGGCTTACATGCTTTAGCTTGGACATGTCGATTCCACTCATCCCTTTTGGACTATATGAGCTGTATGAACAATCCTCATATATATATATATATATATATATATATAACATGGCACACTAAATCATAAATCATCCACAATGGCCCATCAGGACAAATCGAGTATCAAGTGGTACATAAGACCAACAGTCATCAGTGGCTCACAAGGCCAAAACATTACTGTGGCTCACAAAGTCAAAACATAAAACAAGTATGGCGTCCTGGCTATTACACTCAATTATACCACATTTACATATATAAATATAAAATGGCCTCCGACCTCAAAATCACAATATCATCAAATATAAGCACAATAGGTCTCCGGCCTCACATTCATGGTAATCTAGGTTTTAAAACAGATCTATTTATCACAAACAAGGGGCCATCTCGACCACCACACAATATACATCCAACGCCTCCTCATTTCAGTTATATATCCATATATATACATTTATATATATATATATATATATATATATTCACATGCTATAATCTTTAGCATTATATTCATTCAAAAATAACAATAATAGAGGCGAAGAAAAAGGAACGTGTCCACTCACTGTCCTGGGGTGGGAAACCACCTCTCGCTATCCTCCTTGCGACGGAGATCTTTCCGTCTCGACTGTCGCTCCTAAATACACATACAAATACAGATTCACGATCTGATTAAATGTGCGTGCATAATATAATGCATGCTCATGCAACTCTCGCACTTCTTTCTCTCTCTATCCTTTCTCTCTCTAAACATACTGTCCTTCACAACCCTACTCTTTTAACTCGTCTTTCTTATCAATTTCAACACTAATAGCCATTAAAGCCCTTTAATCTATTGATACTAACGACAAATTAGAAAATCCCCAATTTTTAAGATTTTATAAACAGTAACCCTAAAACTTATTCTTGTGATTTAAGTACAATGAAGGCTTAAAATAAAATAACGAGCTTAGGGATGAACTTATCCAAGATGGTAAAAGTATTCTGAGTCCCTCCTTACTTGATTCTCTTACTCGACTACTATTTATCGTCACTCTTTCTTCATGATTTCTCGTGAATCGTCGAGTGGAACTCCAATCAAAGGAGGTTTCTTAGTTCTGGTGTTGATTATCAGTTCATAGGAAGTGAAATGGCGGAGTTTGGTGAAGGAATGGCTGAGATCAGTTTTGAGAGTTGAGAGAGAATGGTTCTGTCAAAAATAGAGAGAGAGAAATCAGAAATTTAAAATGGGAAAGATGATCTCCCTTCCCTGCGTAAATAGGCTGTGAAATCGACCAAAGGTGTCGATACCTTTCAAAATGTATCGATAACTTTGGCATTCCTACCTCTAACGTATCGATTTGTTTTTCCCAATGTATCAATATGTTTGACTATTTACTGTTCACAAGCTTACAACGTACTGATACCTTTGGCTTTGTGCCTACAACGTATCGATAAGTTTCGACGCAAGCGTACTTCATCTCCGTCACCAACATGTCGATACCCTTACCAACGTGTCAATACTCTTGCCAATGTATCGATACGTTTGATATAATTCACTATTTATCATGCTTTCAAGGTGTTGATACCCTTCATCAAAGGTATCAATACCTTTAGCCCTAAACATTAAACGTATCAATATTTTTTTCTAAAGGTATCGATACCTTGTCTCTAGTCCTCTCTTTGAGAACTGTTACTTCAAATGACTATAACTTTTGACTTGGATATTGTCATGGAACCTATAATATATCAATGGAAAGCTCTCTTCGAGATCTACAAAAATAATGAGAAACTATTTCTCAATTAGAGATGAATTTAGGGTTAAAAATTTAGTTCTTTCTCATAAGTTTATATCCAACATCATAATCTTACTCCAAACACATTCTTCAAGTTTTATACCCTCTCGTGTATAATCAAAACATGATGACATGCATAGAAACTCTTGAGGGATTTATTATTATGTCCATTATACTAAGGGACAGGTTTCACATCATCATATCCTTAACCTCTAACATTTGGAATGTTGAGATTATGATGAGACAATATTGAACATATCTCTCGTTTAAGAGTTATTATAGTGGTATCTCTAACACGTGCAAATCTAAAATCCACTCTTTCACAAACCCATGCTTATCACCAAATCTAATAACAAGAGCCATTTGTTCTTTTTTAGATTCATCTCTAGCTTCATCAACTATCAAACAAAATTTTATATCACCAATCTCCTTATGTTTTTAGCAAAGACATATAAAATTTTCTTTTGAATAGTCATAGATGTGTACCTTGCATTACAAGGGGCATTCTCTAAAATAAACTCATTTACTTTTTTTTTTGTAAGAAGCCAAAAGCCTTATCATCTCAAGAAAATGACCACATTTTTTAGAGTTCAAGCTTTCATTATGGCCTTTAAATCCACAAGCCTAAAAGTTAATCATTTTAATAATGTCTATACAGACTTTAAGACTCAATCTGTTACTCAAAATTTATTGAGAAGTCTGCTTATGTAGCACTTTATCAATGTAACATGATTGATTTTTCAAATCTTTATAGCATCCAATAGTAATATTGTGAGTTGAATCGAGACATTTCTCTATGAGAGATAAAAATGCACATTCTTTTTGGAATTCACTTTTTTTCTAATTATTAAATCCTTTTGACGTGAATGAAGTTAGCTTTTCAACAAATAAATAACATTGAAAACAAAATGCAGCATTTTTTTTGGGTGAGTATTCTAATCAAGGAAAAGCTTTAAACCAATAATTTGAAATCAATTACGGTGATGTTCAAGATCAAAGAGTGGATAGTTACCCATAATAAATTGATACGATTTGAACTTAATAGATGACATATGAATTTCATCTTGTTGACTAGTAGCATATTCCTAAATTTGTGGATGCTCTGCTGAATCGCATATCAAAGTGTCAATATTAATATCTTCTTGTTCAGTTCTCATAACTTTGGCAGCAAATGGTTAAATAGGTAGTTCCTTAGAAGGCATTAAAGTAGCTTCAACATTAATTTCTAAAATTGAAATTAGCTCAGTATATTGCATATCATCACTATTATTTTTCTTTATCTTAAAAAATGAATCAATCCTTCTATTCTTAATCATCTTTCCACTCAAAAAATATATATAAAACAATGAGTAATAATCTATCTACAAATTACCAACAAATAAATTTAATACTAAGTTGAAGAATTGATCAAAGAACATCAATCTATCAATACCAACAAGTAACAACCAATTTAAAATTGAAACTGTTGTATAGAAATAGAAATTAAGTAAATGGGATACTAATCCTTACAATATATTTTAATGATAAAAAGAACAAAACAATTTAGAAAAGATAACAAAAAATTAAACAATAATATAATTTTTATAAGCAAAAAAAAAGATAAATATCCTTGAAAATTTTTGCTTGTTTGTGGCCGGTGGGTGCTATTATATGAGCGGCAAAAATTAAAGAAGAGAGTTTAGTGAGCAACTTTATTTTGTTTTAGTGTAACTTTTCAAATTCTATAGAATTAGGGTTATAATTAGGAAAACTTTTAAGTTAATTACACATTTTTTTTAAGTATGGTCTTATGAACATATTTAAAGGGCTTTTAATTTTAAGTCGGGATTTAGTATGATTTTACACTTAGCCTTTGATTTTAGTCAAGGATTTAGAATAAGTTATAGATTTTAATAAAAAAAAATATAAAAAATAAATACGAAAAAAATTAAAGTAAAAGATAATTATCAACACAAAAAATAAATAAGAAAAAAATAAATTAAAATGTTATTATCAAAGCTTGAACCTAGGACCTCAAACACTTAACTTAAAAAAGAGGAAAAGATTCATGATGGACACCCAGTTAATACACATACTGAAACTGAGTGTTTTTCTCGACAGTGCAGGTTGAATTTAGCCAACTAAATCACTTAATTTAGCTTTATTTAAGCTTCTAAGAGGTTATAAAAGCACAGTAATTATTAGGCAAAACTGAGGGCCCCTACTGCTAAAAGCTGAGACCCAGAAAGTCTTAACAGTTATGGCATTATATATAGGTCATCCTAATTAGAGTCAAATTTTAAAAGAGGCGAGGATATAGACCGCCATTAAAATTTGACTGAGATACGCAAGAAATTGAAGAGTGAGCATACTCTTGTCAGTCATCACCCAACTTATTTTTTTCATGAGAATTCTTTATTTTAATGAAGTTAGCTATTTTATCCGTTATTTTTATGTCATCTTTGTTTTGCTTCTATACGTTGGCTGAATTAAAAGAAAAAGTTAGTTTCCCAGTATTTAGTGATGGGAACAAGAGTTAATCATAACGATCTCAACATTTTTTTCCATGAAGAAGAAGAAGGCATACTAATCGATACTTCAATGATTATCTAACGTAAAATTTGACGTGTTCACACCATGAAATTGCATGCTGATTTTTTTCCTCTCTAATTATTCAAATAGTTGAAAGTGACGATGGAATCATGACGTGTGGGAAACAATTACAAATTAAAGAGTCATAACGTGTTTATTTTGACTAGAATTAACACCCACTTCAAGAAAATGATAATTCTCTGACCAATGTGAGGTTGATATGGCAACTGACCCGGATTTATTTTCTTTGCTATTTACGCAATAACCAGACACTTGGATGGATATAAGAGGATGGAAATTAAGCAATCTTGCACGATTAGCAAAACTAATCGACAGTATAATCTACTGATTAATTTATGATAACGTAGCTTTTACATGCATACCATTCATGATGTACAAGTATCCTTATCCTATTGGTCGAATTATATCATTTCGATACCGAGAGATTGAAATGAATATCCCGTTTACTAGTCATATATTAATTTATGATTCAAGAATACAAGTTACAAATTTAAAAATTACGAAGTAAATAAATGTTAGCATCTCCGGTCATGGCTCTCTGATACAGTTGCACCATCCTTTTCCATTGATAAGATATATTACGATTTCTAAATATATTCTTTAATCAAGCTAAAATCATTATTTAGATTCCGAAGAAAGTATTATTTTTGTTAATTAAAAAACTTAAAAACTTGCAAGTTTAATGCACCCAATCTAGTTGTAACAAGTTTCTACTGGTCCTCTTTTTTAATTATTCTTATTTTAATAAGTTAAAGATATAATGTGAATAAACAGGTAGAAACGCTGGAAATAGAACAACAGAATCCATCCAAAACTTGGTGGGGTACTGGTTGCCGACCCAAAATGTCACATTCAACTTTAAGCAAAATGTGTATCATATTTTGTGTCGATTATTCTTGTATTTGTTCCATTGATTCATTCAGCTCGCCAGGCCACAAATGATTATTATACTTTTACCCAATCAGATAATAGATAAAGGTCCACAGATCCAGATAATGACAATAGCGATGGGGATAATTCAGTGCTTTCCTTCATCATTTAATTGATTAATAATAAGGTTTACTATTCACGATTACCGTAATCATGATATTAAATCATGGTCAGTAATTAAATATAAACATTAACTTGTCTATTTTATGCCCTGGTAAGAGAAAAAAAAAAGTTAAGCGAAAAAAATTTGTGATAATAAGTTTAACACGTAATGATCAATTGTTCGAAACGATATTAAATTTAGGATTTTTGATATATCGTAAACCATAACTTAGTTAAATTAAAAGAACGGAAGGATATTATCTATACGATACGTATAATTAGTTATAAAAGGTTATATGCAAATTTTTTTCATTGTAGTTTAAGGAGTATGATACATTAATAGATATTAACTATAGTTGTTAAACTTACAGATATGCTTTGAAAAAGAATCTGGAGTACCCGGATTCATAATGAATTTAATATATCACAACCAATAACTATATACTTAGTTTCTCTAAAACAGAGAGAATAATTAATTGTTATCTATTAAAAGAGCTAACACTCTTAATGATGACAATTGATCGAAAAGTATAAATCATTTATAGGTTAAATTGTTTTTGGTTTAATAGACTCGAGAACTTAATGAAATGACATAATTATAACTTAATGTAGGGTATAATATTCTATTAATATTAAAGAATATAAATAAGATTAATTAAAGTTAGTCAAAGGTTATTTGACTAGTTTTAGGATAAGTTTGATACGAATAAACAAGTGATTTTGCACTTAACTATTATAAAGCTTATTTGACAAACACTTAGATTCATTTGTCTTCACTTGATTAATGAGGGCATATGAATAATTAATACGTAACTATATATATGGTCACTTTTCCTTTTTTGAATTAATTCAAGTCAAAATTTAGAAAATTTGAGCTCTCTTCCTCTCTTTATCTAATGACCAAGAAAGCTAAGGCATTTGGGGTTTTAAATATTGGAAATCTCATCCATTTGAGGTTATCTTTATCATCATCAAGTTAAAGGTTAGCTTTAATTTAAAGTTAATGTGATTAATTTGATGAAATGAACGCTAAATCATGTTTAGTTACATGAAACCCTAATCACATGTTAATCATTTTAATCAACCTTTCAGGCCCAATGTTCAGTTAACAACTCAAAGTTCAATAAGTTTGTGCCTTTGGAAAGGTCAGATGGATATTGCCCTATGAGACCAATTATGTCACAAAAGGTTTCAAGGTAAACATAAGGTTTAAGACCTTTGATAATTGTAGCAACTTAATATGAATCCCAAGAACTCTATAGTATAAAAGCTTTAAGAATGACATAAGAACTGAGAACTCACTACTGTCGAGGGTCCTAGGGATAATACCAGATCTTGAGACCTTTTATGTCAACTAAGGTCTTGGGTACTACATAAGATCTTAAGATCTTTATGTATCGGGAGTTTTGGATAACATGTCTCACTCTAAGACCTTACACATTAACAAAAGTCTTAGGTAGGATGTATGAATGATCGTAATAGTGAATATAAGCTTGATGTCATGCTTCAATCTATAGGTCCCACACGTGACAATCGTCGTAAACTCTCAATATGTACTTAATAACCCCTGAATACACCTTGAGAGCCTATAAGACCTTTAAAAATCCTGTGTCAAAGCAAATATAAAAACACTTCTATATACTTTCATCTAAGACACCCAAACTTCGAAAAGTTTTTCAATCATTCTCAAACACTTCAAAAGCTCAGATCATTTCGTAAATCAATCATCAAAGTATTTTAATGAGTATTCAAATAGCTAGAAATAAAATTAAAAGGGGTGTACAAATCTTTTTATAATCTATAAAAAATAAATACCTCAAAAGAAGGTTTAAAAAGAATACATTTCTAGTAGACTACAACTCTACTAGGTGAGTTGATTTAGATGTATACCTGATACCTTCAGTACCTGAAGGGATCACCACCAAATGGGCGTGCATAGCTAACCTGTCTACCCTGAAACTGAAAAGTGAAGGGGATGAGTATACGAGAGTATATTTAGTGAGTGAACTAAAATTATCATATCAAATAAATACTACTTAATTTAAATATGAACAAGATAAAACATTCTTTTAAAATACAAAAACAGGATTTGAAAATCATTCTAAAATTTATTTAATCTAAAATAATTAATTTAGTTTGAAAACATTAAATATATATATAAAGTCATTAGGCTGGCTCCCTTTCTCGGCGATTTCCTTGGCTCTAGACAATTTTAAGATTGTCAGTGAGTTTTGTATGCAGGTGAAAACAATAAAACTTTATAAAAATTTAATTAAAAATAATAATAATAAAAGAGTGTATGTTTTTTATTTAGAAAACAGGACCATCACTAATGTTGGCTTGAGTAGTCACGTGGTGACATCCGTGATTGACCCGATAAAAATTCACAGGTGATCGAATCCAATCTTAACATCTCATCAATATAACATCTGATACCACCCCCACCTATAAACCTCCACTTACCTAGATGGCCTTTTTCCAGGTCGTCTTAGGCTACCATCCTGTAGCTATGGTAAGCTAATCCTGACCCTTATAGTCGTTATCACCAATATGCATACATATATCCATATATTGATATAAGTTCAATAAAGACGTAAGAAAACGTAAGTGTGAGCATCAAAATTTCATTAAACATAAATAAATTTGACCTCCCGGCCCTTTCTCAGCACAAATATATTTTATTTCAAACCACATACATATACATAAACAAGTTTATAAATAAAAAATACTAAACATATGGAATTAACTTTATAAAGCATTCATAAATAATTAAGAATATTCCAAATTTATAATAAAGCAATAAAAATGTAAAGTTGTCCACTCACAATTTAGAGAGGGTATACACTCCTTAATTCTTCTCATTCCTCAGCACTTCACGTGAGTTTCTCACTTACGTGCCTCGCCTATTCACATATACCCAAACCATATTAATATACATTTCTAAACCATGAATGAGACTCGTATGCTTATAATGTATGCTAATTTGGGTCTCTAAAATCGATTATACGTGAATTCAGATAAAATCTACATCATTCATCTGATTATCCACTTTCAATTGTTACGAAGCCACATTATAGCCAAACTAATGTATTTCAACTCGATTTTATGATTTTTATGAATGGACCCCCAATTCTTATCA
>JAVXUL010031432.1:0-11409 GCA_035590515.1 Trichilia minutiflora
TCAAATCACTTTATTACAAATATTTTTACATACACTGGACCATACTATAAAATCCTGAGTCGAGTACCTGAAAACTGTGTTGAAGTCTCGCTTTAGCTATGTTATGCCGCGTCCGACTACACTAACATAAAATGGGAAGTGAGAGGTGAGTATTTGAAAAAATATTTAGTGAGTAGACAAATAAACAAAATAAAAATCAAAGTCTCAAACACTGATTACGAAACACCCTTGTAATCATAAAAATCAAATATAGTGAATGTGGCATTATAAACATGTCTAGAAAAATCAATTTAATCTCAAATATGTATAACACCTCGGTCTATAAGATCCCACCCACTCTATCTGAGCTGTATGGCCGATCCACAACCCTGGTTGGGGATGTGTGGCCATATCTAATATAATAGAATAAGGCTAGCATGCTTTAGCCTGGACATGTGGATCCCACCTATCCCATCTTGGACTGTATAGTTAATCCACACTCCGGGGTCTATTGGATCCCACCCACTCCTAAAGAGCTGTATGGACAATCCTCACCCTGGAGTCTATTGGATCCCACCCACTCTCGAAAAGCTGTATGGTCAATCCTCACCCATAGATAGTAATTAATATGGCACACAAAATCATAAATTGAAATCAATGGCCTATCAGGGCAAATTAAATAACTGTTGGCTCATCAGGCCAAAATATCATCTGTGGCTCACAAGGCCAAAACAATAAACATGACATGTTGGCTCATAAAGCCAAATCAACAAATATGGCACCCCGGCCATTAAACTCAACTATGCCACATTCACACATATATATAAATAAAATAGCTTTCGACCTCAAAATCACAATATCATCAAGCATAAGCACAATAGGCCTCTGGCCTCATATTCATGGCAATCTAGGTTTTACATCAAACCTATCTCTATCACAAAGAATGGATCATCCCGACCACCACACAACATACATCCAATGCCTCCTCATTTCATTTATGTATCCACATACATACATTTATAAATATACGTATATATTCATATGCTATCATCTCTAGCATTATGTTCATTTATAAAGAACAATAAATGGGAAGAAGGAAAAGGAATGTCCACTCACAGTACTGGGGTGGGAAACCACCCTCTCAGTATCCTCCTCGCAACGGAGATCCTTCTGTCTCAACTGTCGCTCCTGGATACACACAAACATAGGTTACAAAGTATGTGCATGATGCAATACATGCTCATGCTACTCTCACACCTCTCTCTCTCTTTCTACCCTCTCTCTCTAACATACTATTCTCACACAAATCTTGCTCTAAATATACGTTTCTCATCAATTTCAACACCATTAGCTAACTAAAACTTCTAATTTACTGATGCAAGTGGTAAACTAGAAAATTCCCAAATTTTAGAGTTTTGTAAACAGTGTCCCTATTATCCTATCTTAGATCTACATAAAATGATAGCTTAAACGAGAGAGATAGACTGAGGAACAAGCTTAACTAAACTCGTAGGCGAGCTTAGAGCCCCGATTGGCTTGAATCTCTCTTTTTAGCTACTGTTCACCACTATCTATTCTTCGCGATTCCTCCCGAACCGACGGATAAGACTTCAATCAAAGGGGATTTCTGAGTTCTGGTGTTGATTCTCAGTTCATAGGAACTGAAATGGCAAAGTTTCATGGAGAAATGGGGAAGATCAGTTTTGAAAACTGAGAGAGAGAATGGTTCTGTCGAAAATAGAGAGAGAGAAATCAAAAATTAAAATGGGGAAGATGATCCCCCCTGCCCGACTTATATAAGCTGAGCAATCCCTAAAGGTGTTGATATGTTTCCAAACATATCGACATCCTTGGCATTTTTCCTACAACTTATCAATACATTTGGCCAAAACATTGTTCACAAGCCTGCAAGGTGTTGATACCTTCCTCAACGTATTGATACCTTTTGTCGTAAGCGGGCTTCATCACCGTCATCAACGTATCGATACCCTTGCCAAGGTATCGATACTTTGGCATTGCTTACTATTCATCATGCTTTCAAGGTGTCGATAGCTTTCATCAAACGTATCGATACCTTTTTTTAAAGGTATCGATACCTTGCGTCTTGTCTTCCTTTTGAGGATTACAACTTCGATTGGCCATAACTTTTATCTCAGATATTCGCTCGGAACCCATAATATATCAATGGAAAGTTCTCTCCGAGCTCTACAAAAATGATTGGAAACTTTTTCTCACTTAGAGATGATTTTAGGGTCAAAAATCCAGTTCTTTCTCATAAACTCATATCCAACACCAAAATCTTATGCAAGACACATTCTTCAAGTTTTATACCCTCTCGTGCATAATCTAAACATGAAAACATGCATGGGAACTCTTGAGAGATTTACTATTAAGCCCATAATACTAAGGGACATGTTTTACATTATATTATATTCATTTGAGATTTATTATTAGATTTGAATTTATCATAGAAGGGTGGTTGAATTTTGAAATTGAAAATAGGTTTTAAAAGCCTTGTGTGTCTTTATAATATACTCTAGTTAATATGATATATTTTTTGGATTTACAATGATTGACATGTGGTCGATTCTTAGGATCAAGACATGACAATTCTATTGGTATCAGAGCTTTTGATTTTTATTGATTTTGATTATTAATTATTTTTTATTAATTATTTTTATTATTTGAATTTTGATATTTATGATTTTTTAGATTTGAAATTTATAAAAAAATTTCAGTGGATCATAAATTAAGTGGAGTTATAAATTAATGTAATGAGTTGATATGATGATTTATTCTTTTGTGTAAGTATGCCGTCACAATCTGAGAGAGGGAGGGGTAGATCTCGAAAGAATTTACTTATTGAAGATAAACAAAGAGCTTCATCTCATACTCCATCTTCTCCTATTGATGTAGAGCAGTTCCAGATGGAGCTTCTATCATAAGCATAGATAGTACACCTTTTTCTTGGTTACAAGATGTATTTACAGCATTTGTAGCTTATTGAAATATACAAAATTTGACTCGGCCCCAACTGAGATAGGTTCTATATTATCAACTATCAGGTGTCTATGCTACGGGTATAACAATGCATATGAATTATACAACACCTACAAAATCTTTTTAATTAGTAAAAAAATTATTCAATTTGATTAACAAAATTAGACAGATGAGAAGTGTACCATTTTCAAGGATTTCTTATGCGGGAAAGCAAATAAATAATTAAAAGGGATACAACAAAATATGAAGGATATGGATTTATTGAACAATAAAAAGTTAAGAGTGGCTACCATACCACTTAAGTAGAACGTTGCCACTTAATGATAGAATGTTATAATAAGGCTGAGTGTTAAGCCTACATAGATGGATTTTCAGAGAGTATTCTAAAAGAAGTACTTTACTTACTTCTATAGAAATAAAAAGAGATAAGAGTTTTTAAATTTAAAATAAATGGGTAAATCGATGATAGATTATAAAATCTTGTTAATAGAGTTAGCAGAGTTTGTGCCAAAGTTTGCTAATAAAGAGACTTTATATGTGAAAATCGAAATTGGGTTAAATTTGGATATTCAAGATAGGATATCAATTCAAGTAAGCAGAGTTATCAGAAAATGGTTCAGTTAACTCTTTAAACTGAGGCATTGATTGGGAAAAAAAGATCCAAGATAGGTTTTTACAAAAGAAAGGAACTTACCATCTTAGTAGGTTAACCATTTAAGAAAAGACACAATAGTAGAATGTCGAGTAGTCATTCGACAAGTCTTGAAATTATTTAATCTTTCTCTTTCAAAAAGCAATGATCATTCTAATTTGGTACTTCTACTTCAGGATTTACTTGTTTAAACAAAAGATCATCTAGTCAGGGATGATATCCTAACTATAAATAGTTTTATAGCGAACCTTATAGGTAACTTATAATGTACTATCATTATGGTTAAGTGGGACACATAAAAAAACACTGTCCTAGTTTTGGTATACTAGAGGTAGGCAGACAGCCAGTGCAGAGCTTAAGATTTCTTAGTGTATAATAATCGATGACTCTACTATAATTGAGCTCAGGTAGTGCATCCACTTGTCAGGGCAATCAGAAGAATCAATCTTAAGTTTAAACTCGAGTTTTTACTGAGTTAAGTGCAAGGTCAGGCCAATCCAAACATGATTACGAGTATGGTAATGATCTTTGACCATACAATATATATTTTAATAAATCATGATTCAAACAGATCATTCATTAGCATGATATTTATACGACACACTAATAAAAAATTGGTACCTTTATAACTAGAGTTAGTGATTTATATGCCTTTGATACAGAGATTACTACAAAAAACTATGTTTAGACAATGTGATGTGATTGTGGGATATTACTCTTGAGGTTGATTTGATTCTGTTAAGAATTTAGGACTTTGATACAATCCTAGAGATGGATTGGTTGTCATAAGATTATGCATCAATTAATTATTTCAAAAAAATAGTGATCTTCAGAAGGTCGGGTGAACCAAAGATTATCTTTATTGGCGAATAGATGATACTTCCTTTTTGTATTATATTGGCTTTAAAGATTAAAAGATTGTTATAGAAAAGGTATCAGGTATATTTGGTACATATGATTGATAAATCAGTTATAAGAAAGCTTAAAGAAGGTACTAATTGTTAAAAAATTCCCCGACGTGTTTTTAGAAGAATTATTTATTATAACCTGACAAAGAATTTGAGTTTTGTAATAATCTTATACTAGAGATGACACTAATTTTGATACCACCGTATCGTATGACATTAACGAAGTTAAAAGAATTGAAGGTTAAGTTAAACCATAAGGTGCATTAATATTATTTATGAAGAAGAAGGATGGTACATTGAGAATGTGTATCAACTACAGAAAGCTTAATAGGGTAACAATCAAGAACAAATATCTATTATCAAGAATTAATAATCTATTTGATCAATTGTAAGGTACAAAGATTTTCTCCAATATTGATCTACGATTTGATTATTATCAGTTGAGAATCAAGGAAGATGATATTCATAAAACAGCATTCAGAGCACGATATGATCATTACAAGTTCTTTATTATGCTATTCGAGTTAACCAGTGCACTTGTAACTTTTATGAATTTGGTGAATGAAGTTTTTTATCTTTATTTTGATGAGTTTGTCATAGTATTTATCGATGCTATGCTTATATATTCAAGAAATAAAAAAAAAACATGCTCAGCATCTCAAAGTGTTACTTTAGACTCTAAAGAAAAGACAGTTATACGCTAAATTCTCTAAGTACGAGTTTTAACTTAAAGAGGTGAAGTTTCTCAGACAAGTTATATCTTATGAATTTTAAAAAGATTAAAGTGATACTACAATAAAAATAGTAAAAAAATATTACTGAGATCCATAATTTCTTAGGACTAGTAGCATTTCATTGAAAATTCGTTGAGGGTTTCTTAGCTATACCATTGACACAACTAACAAAAAAAAATTTTAAGTTCGAGTTAGATGATTAATGTGAACAAAATTGTTAAGTTTTGAAAAATCATCTCACTTTGATGCCAGTTTAAATATTTTCCATGTCAAGGGAATAGATATATAGTTTACAATGATGCCTTAAAGCAAGATCTCAAATGCATGTTAATGCAAAATAAAAAAGTGATATCTTATACTTCTTGACAGTTAAAGAAATATAAAAAAAATTATCTTATCCATAATTTAAAGCTAACAATTATAATTTTACATTGAAGATATGAATGTATTACTTATATAGAAAGCAATGACAGGTATTCACTAATTATAAAAGCCTCAAGTATTTGCTTATACAAAAGAAGTTGAATCTAAGACAACGGAGATGGTTGAAGTTGATTAAGGATTATGACTTGATCAGTGACTATTATCCAGAAAGACAAATGCAGTGATAAATGCTTTGAGCAAAAAGTCGTTAGCTACCCTAGCTCATGTTTCTACTACTTATATACCTTTATTGATAGATTTAAAGATGATGAGAGTAGGACTAGGGTGTGATGAGCTCGGACTTTTAGTGATTAATTTTGTTATTAGACCTACCCTCATAAATCAAATTAAACAAGATTAGATGCAGGGTATTAATATTCAAAAGAAGGATTTGTACACCTAGTGTTAAGGCATTGAGATAAACTATACTAAAGAAGGTCATAGTTCAATATTTACTACTAAGATATACCAAATTATCAAATAGAGTTATTAGTGGTCGAAGATAAAGAAAGATATAGACAAATTAATGACTAGATATTTGATATGCTAGTAAGTGAAAGCAGAACATTAAAGACCTATTTGGACTCTATAGCCTCCAACTGTACTTAAATGAAAATAGGAATATATCATGATAGATTTCATGAATGGTTTACCTCAGACACAATTAGGCCATAATACTATTTGGATAATAGTGGATTGACTCACTAAAACTACTCATTTTATGCCTATTCGAATCAATTACTCATTAGATAAATTGACAAGGTTATGTATAATGAAAATAATTAGATTATATGGTGTGTCAGATCAAGATCTTCATTTTGTATCTCGATTTTGGCCAAGACATTAGAGGATCATGAGTACACAGTTAACTTTTATTTTGCATTCTATCTTCAGACTGATAGCCAGTTAAAGAGGATCATCTAGACACTTTAAGACATGCTTTGGATGTGTGTTATAGAATTCTAAGGTAGTTGGGATATATATCTATCATTGATAGAATTTGTACATAGTAACAGTTATCAAGCTAGTATTCGGATGGTGACTTACGAGACATTATATGCAGAAAATATAAAACTCAATTATATTTGGATAAAGTTGGTGAGAGAAAATTTAAAAATATTGAATTAATTAAAATCACCACTAAGAAAATCAAGGTTATCCAAGAAAAGTTTATAATGGCCTAAGATCAATACAAGTCTTATATAAATAATCAAAAAAGAGATTTGGATTTTGAGATGGACAATCGAGTTTTCTTGAAGGTATCATCATGGAAGGGAATAATCAAATTTAGAAGTCGAGGAAAGCTACATCCTCGATATATTAGACCATTCAGAATTATGGAGAAAACTATTTGGGTATCATATATATTGGATTTTCAATAGATTTGGACCTTATTTATGATGTATTTTATGTTTCTTTGCTTAAGAAGTATGTGTCAAATCCATCTCATATCCTTTAGTTACCACTAGTCGAGTTAAGAGAGGATCTCAGTTATACTATTCAGTCAATAAGGATTCTTGATTGGTAAAAATGGTTTCTAAGAAGTAAGGTTATTTCTATGATGAAAGTTTTATGGTATAGCAACATCATTGAAGAAATAACTTGAGAACCAGAGAATTCTATGAGATAATAGTACTCGTACCTTTTTAAGTAAGGTAAGTTTTTATTTAAATTCAATTTTTGCAAACATACATATATTTTTATGACGTGATATTATGGTTTAACATTAGATCTATATAAATAAGAGTTACAGTGTCATCTTCTAATAATAAATACCTAATGAGGTATTTTAAAATATTTTTATTTGATTATTAGGATAAAGGGGCTATAAGCTTTAAGGTATAACATCATCTTGTTTATTTCTTTAGTTCATCATATAGAATTTTGAAGATAAAATTTCTTTAAGAGAAGTAGGATTATAAACCTTGTAATTTCAACCAAGGAATATTTTAGTCATTTTATCCTCCAAAGGCATTTTCATTATTTTTGATAAATTATATATTTAAGTACTTAATATCGAGTAATTGACACCAATTAGGGGGTTATTAAGTGTTTTAAAGAGTATTAGATTAATATAAATAAAAATAAATAAAGTTGAAAATTTTTTTCCTTAAGGTATTAACTAGGCATTCGGTATTTAAAACTAAATTCTTATCAATCAGAAAAGGCTTTTGATGAACAATTTTTTTTTTAATTAAAAAGGATTAAGAGACTATTGTGTAGAAAGAAATTTAAGTGAAATCGAACTTTGGATGAAGGAGTATCAAAATTAGAGGAAATTTGAATGATATTTTTCAGTAAAAGTATAAATATCGATACTTGACAGAAGTATCTATGCATGTATCGATCCTCGATATAGTATCGATACTTAATTAAAAATATTGATATTTGGATGAAAGTAAACTTACACCGACGTGTTTCTAAACACATAGAACAATTATTTAACCTAAAAAATGACTATTTTGTCTATTTTGGAGCCTTCTCTCTTTAAATATTTCAAAGACAACTCTGTTATTTCTCTAAGTAATATATATATGCCATTAAGGGTTGAATTTCTCATTTTCTCCTCCTTTCGCTGTCCCTCCTCAATGGTTTCTCCTCTTTGTTGTAATTTTTACTTTCTTTATATTGCCTTCCTATTTTTTTTGCTTTTTGATCTATTAAATTGTCATTTCTTTTAACAAATTACTAGTACTCATCACCATTTACACTATACAAACTTTGTTTCATTGATTCGATAAAGAAATCGCCCTGAAGAGCATTAGCAAAAATGATAGTTACTATTTATCAATTTAAGAATTTTATCAAAATTTGATAATTAGAGCTTCCTAGGGTTAATTTAAATCCTTTCATAAGTTTTTAAACTTAATTTAAGCATTAATTTCATGAATTAAGAAACTTGAATCCTAGGATTTATTATTCATCCAAATTGAATTTAGTTTTAATTATTGAATTTCGACCTTAATTGTGTTATTTAGGGTGTAGAATATATATATATATATATGATTAAATTATTGAATTGGCATATTGGAGAATTTGGACAAAATAAACAATTAATGAAGTTACTATACCAACTAGGGTTTTACTATTTACCCAAATAATTTTATTTAATTGTAATAAATTGAATTTAAGTTCATTATTGATAAATCAGAATGGACGAAAGGAATATAGAATTATAGGTTATTAGTGTGAATTGGATAGAAAATCGATGAAATAGTAAAATTTGATGTCAAATTGAATAAAATTATGACTATGGGATTCCATTGACAGGAATAAAAGAAATAGTCCAAAATATGATATTATACAATGAATAGTTTAGATTCAAATAAAGAATTCAAGTTAGAAGGTGTAATAGGCATACGTATGCATTATTCATGCATGACATGTGTTTATTTTGAGAAAAGGTTGTTAAACCTTATTTATGTATGATTTTAGACGTTGGCCATTGGATAAAGTATCCCTATCATGAGGTGATTATCAGAAGATCAATTTCCTACCTCAACCTAGTAAGTAGATTGTTCTTATTTTTCTTTTTAATATTTATCAAACCTTATGTGTTTTTATAAGTGGGGTGATGGAGATTTTTTTGCATATTTTGGATTGTAAATTGTTTTGGGAGGCGATGATAGTTGTATGCGATTAAGATTAGGAGGAGACCTAATATGATTTTGTTGTTGATGTATTTGTGATGATTTTAATATGTTTTAAGGCATGCTTTATATGTGAGTGTGTGTATTGATTTCGTGGCATGATTTTATGAGGTCAATATGACCGATATATTTTTGATATTAATTCTATGACGTTAACTTCATTTCTTGTACATGATTTGGTTATTTGATATTTAAGGCCAAAAGGTTAGGTATATTGTTGAGCTATATGATAATAATGGATTTTTATGTGAATTTGGCCTTGTGTGACTAATGAGTACATAAAAGTGTACATGCACTAAAGTTTAAATTCATTATTTTACAATTCAAAGTATGATTAAATGTAATGTCTGGTCCAAGTCTGTCAACAATATTGTCCGCTTTAGTCCAACCCTTAGGGCCTCACGGTTTTGTTCTTGGAATGGATATCCGTGGACTTCTCAAGAGATCACCCATCTTGGTACTGCTCTCCTTCAAGCACGCTTAACTGCGTAGTTCTTGGAGTTAAACCACCCATCCCAAAAGGTCTTGTTGACAATTTGGTTCTAACTCTACATATATAGCCCTGTAACTTTCTCTCCCATTCCGATGTGGGATTCGATTCATCCCTGCCATCCTAGAAGCCTATCAGAAGCCGTTCCTTACTCAGGCACCCTCGTCCCAGTGCCACTTCCCGCCCTCATCGGATCGGGATGTTACAGGTCCACTCGCTTTCGCCTGGTTCATCCCTAAACCACCACTATCGTACTGGAGGAGAGTTTACTCTGATACCAATTGTATTATCACGCCCCGACCTTAGTCAGTCACGTGGCAATCTCTGCGAATCCCAAGAACACATTCTATCACTTAGAATGCACTCCTAGAACCCGCAAGACATTAGTACCTGTTTTCAAACCTTTTTTCAAAAATAACACAAAATAATATAGAATTGAAGATTTTCAAACATACATTACAAAATACTCTTGGCCAAACCAAAATACATCAAATCACTTTATTATAAATATTTTTACATACAGTGGACCATAATATAAAATCTTGAGTCGAGTACCTGAAAGCTGTGCTGAAGTCTTGCTTCAGCTATGCTATGTCGCTCCCGACTACACTAACCTGAAATGAGAAGTGAGGGGTGAGTATTTGGAAAAATACTCAGTGAGTAGATAAATAAACAAAACAGAAATTAAAGCCTCAAACACTGATTATGGAACACCCTCGTAATCATACAAATCAAACATCGTAAAATGTGGCATTATATACATGTCTAGAAAATCGATTAAATTTCAAATACATATAGCCCCTCGGTCTATAGGATCCCACCCACTCCATCTGAGCTGTATGGTCGATCCGTAACCCTGGTTGGGGATGTGTGCCCATGTCTAATATAACAAAATAAGGCTAGCATATTTTAGCCTGGATATGTGGATCCCACCCATCCCATCTTGGACTGTATGATCAATCCACACTCTGGGGTCTATTAGATCCCACCCACTCCCTAAGAGTTGTATGGACAATCCTCACCCTTGGGTTTATTGAATCCCACCTACTCCCTAAGAGCTGTATGATCAATCCTCACCCATAGATAGTAAATGACATGGCACACAAAAATCATAAATGGATATCAATGGCCCATCATGGCAAATCAAATAACTGTTGGCTCACCAGGCCAAAATATCATCTGTGGCTCATACGACTAAGACAATAAACAAGGCATGCTAGCTCATAAAATCAAATCAACAAATATGGCACCCTAATCATGACACTCAATTATGCCACATTCACATATATATAAATAAAATGGCCTCCGGCTTCACAATCACAATATCACCAAGCATATGCACAATAGGCCTCCGTTCTCATATTCATGGCAATATAGGTTTCACATCAAACTTATATCTATATAGATTGTAATATCTCATATCTCAATTCAGGGGCAGTTAAGTAAATAAAAATAAATTAAGGGTATTTTGGTAATTTTGCTATAGTTACTGTAGCAGTATCAGAATTCGTATTGGTTGGTACCGAATGAAAGCTTGTAATATCTAGATGATCATGCCACAAACGGCACTCGA
>JAVXUL010031443.1:0-11408 GCA_035590515.1 Trichilia minutiflora
TCTTTAGTTAATCTCAATTGAGTTAAATAAGGGATCTATTTTACTAACCATCATCCTAAAATATCAATTTCCAAAGCTTTAGTATTTTAATTTATATTTAATTCTTATTTGGTAATTTCTTCTTTAAAATCAATCCAACACTTGTTCTATCTTTTTTTATTGGATATTGGTTTGAACATAACCAATTGAACTCTTGGAAAAATCGCTCTCTGTGGATACAACACTTGGACTCACCGAACTACTCTATAACAAGACTACCTATATTTGGATACAAAATCTAATCGAGATCAGATAGCATCTAATTTCTAGCTTTCTATCCATTCAAACTCTTAACATTTTCAAAGGAACTTGACTTATTTATGAAAATTATAGATCTTTGAGTCCTCTTTTTAATGAATATTAAATTATTAAAATCTGATCATTCTACTAAAAGATGTCTTTTTTCGAAAACTACATAAAATAACTCCTCAATGCATAATTTATCAACTTTTAAAAAATAAATTTTATAATACAAAAATAACCAAAAACTCATTAAAACAATATATAATAATTCAAGAATAATCAAAATATAAATTATAAAACCTTAAGAAAAATTAACTAATCAATATAGTATAGCTACTGGCATATAATCATATATATTTGCATTACAATCAAACAAACCAAATGAATAACCAATAGATGCATTGATAAATTTTGACAGAAGCAAATTTAGAGGTTTTAGGCAGTAAAATAGAAACTTTGGAATGAGGATAAAACAATACTTTTGAGTTATGACAAAAAGGCAAGGGTAGAATTATATTTTGGAAACATGACAAATCATACTTTTATACAAGGCCAAAAATACCCTTACTTTCAAACAAGGATAAATGCAAAGTGAGACGTCTTTAATATTGCCCTTACTTGAAAGTGGGCTCATTATTTTTTAGTAGAGTGAAAATACCCTTATTAAAAGTTTATCGTGATCAAAGTTCAGAAAATTGATTTTTTGACCAAAATTTTACACCTATTACCATTCAATTATCATTTTCATGAGTTTAAATTGAAAATAATATCTAACATAAAATTTGCATGTTGATTCATTAGAAAATTCAAAATAAATTTTATACATTCAAATAAAAAAGCATCAAGTTATTAGTAAACTCACTGATTTTAGATTGAAAGTGAGTTTTCCAGCAATATTCCGATCATCACGTGTGGTCTTTCAACAATTTTAGATCGGAAGTGGGTTTAGGCTTTCAATGGTTGTCTTTGTGCCAGTGGTTTTTTCTAAAATGACAGTGGATTTCATATTAAAATAAGAAGGGTGTTATCATTTAAATACAGTATTTTTTATTTTCTTTGCTTGTGGTCACTTTTGCAAACAGAAAATAAAATGTAGTCAATCCCACAAATTTCGCTAATTTCGAAAATTTCGAAAATTTTCAATGAAAGAAAACTGGGACATATGAGATATTTAAAATTGGCACCAACAAACAACAATGGTTAGATTGGATGACTTGACCAATGATATGAACAATTTTTATTATTTCTATTATTTTAAAAAATTAAAAAAAAATAAATTTCCTTTCTCTCAAAGTTTTCTTCAAAGAATTTATCTGAACAAATAAAAAAATATTTATTGGAGCGACAAATTAATTTCTTAGAAAAGGTGAACTAAAGAAGATTTGGAAATTGAAAACGAAAATTGATTGAATACAATAGGCATATTGAAGAAATTAATTAAAATTAATTTTTATTCTTCAAATGTTAATATATTACATGTAAATTTATGTATTAAAAAAAAGGCAAAGTAAAGCGAAGTTAGCATTAGTAAAGTCGTATATATCTATAATTCCATATTTGTTTATTGATATACTATTTTACTTTTATTTTTCTACTTTATGTAATAAGATGTTTTAAATAAAAATATATCTATAGATTGATCATAATTGAGTTTTATTAAACAAAATAAAGGGCTAGAAGATGGAAATATATATATATATATATAAAATAAAATTTGCAAAATATTATGCCATTGTCATTGTCAGCCAAAATGCAAAGAAGGATGATAAAAATGTTTTTTTTTTTAAACTTTAAGAACGAGAGTGGGAAAGATGTCATGTGTTCTCAATTATTAAATTAGTTAAAACTACAATTGTCTAACCCTTATCTTTAAATTTAATATTTTAACCTAAGAAATAATTCAATATGATAACAGATACAAACTTGATCTTGGGGTCATCAGGTTACGTGTTGAGTTCTTGTGAATATCAAATATTAAAAATAATTATTTAAATGAAAGAGGTTTTTAGGTTCAAATATTAGTAGCATATCAAAATTAAAGTAACGGAAAGCTAAGTTTATATTAGGATTATTCTTGAATTCGATAATAGATGATTGTTTTCAATATTATTGCATGAAATACAATTATAATTACAATAATAATATTCATCTCAAACGAAACTCAAACGATATGAGAAGTGAGTTACATACTTTAAGTGAATGGTGAATTATTATAATTTTTAAAATTATTTATTATATTTTTTTTTATTATTTAACAAATATATATTTCATATGAATATTTAAAATAAAAATTTAGGATAAAATAACATTGAAGTTATAAATTAAGGTCACATTTTTCAGTTTTCTGCAAAAAGTGGATTGCCTAGAAAGGGAATAATATGGATTTTGGATGTTGGCAATGGAGATGGGAATTGCACACTCATGCTTGAAGGAATTACACCTCAAGTCCATTATCTCAATATATATGGATTTGAAAATTTCAAGTCAATTATTTACTTGGTAATATGTTTTAAACTTCATTATTCATGATATCCGTCTTGCTTAATCAGAATTAAGATTAAGTTGGTAGTGTTAAATAATATTTTTTACTTTAAATTTTAATAAATCTTTATTTATTAAAATAAAAATCAATAACTAAAAATTCATATGTGCAAAATATTTAATTAAGTTAACAAAACAACATATTTTATTGTGTAAGATGAAATTTTAAATTGCTTAATGTTTTATGATCTCTTCTCTTGGTTAATCCCATCAATCAATTTTCATTCCTATCCTAACTTAAAGTGTTAGCAGGCAATATTACTTGCTGAAATTCCTTGCTAAAGAAACAAAATAAAAGGAATACATAATACTATTAAATTTTTAATTTTTCATCAATAAAAATATAAATTAATCATGTTAACATGATTGTAGACGTATAATTTCTTTCAAGAATGGGACAACCGGGCACTATACAAAAGGCACAATTACTGTCACTTAAAATAAAATAATATCAAAGCTCTATAGCACTCGTAAAAATCCTTTAATCAAATAATAAAAATAATATTTTAATATTTAATTACTTGTAAGTGGATTCACTTCATCTTTTGAATCCAGAAACTTCCATAATTGTTACTAGTTTCCGCATATATTATCCACTTTGTTGTCATATAGTAGTTAGTCTCACAACTCATAGATATAATTAAATAATTAATCAATATGCTTATTAATAGCCATTCGCTACACCGAATGAGCATCTTCATTAATTTATTTCTTCAGTGATTTTTTTTTTTTAATTCCAATGAAAGCTATGCACTTTTATGTGTATAATTTAATTAGCCAATCACAAGAAGCCGGGTCATGGTTTATTTTATGACTAATACCTACCAATTATGTGACCCTAATTTAAATAAAAGTTAGGATCGTATCAAAAGTTTTTTAATGGCTAATATGAAGGTTGGAAAAGTTCATATGGAACAACAAAGAAACTTTTGTTACTTAATTCAATTTGTGAAATAAATAGTATAATTAATTTTACTTTAAAAATAAATAAGATTTATTTTTATTTTAGAGATGGGATATTAATTTAACTATCAAAATTGTTAGGAATATCTTACACTTTCTAATCTTGAGATAAATATTGAAGAGCCTGATTCAATATCGAGGTCTAACTGATAATTTTTTTTTACCCTTAGCTAGAAATTAGGCTAATTAATAAATCCTAACGAGAGAAGTCTACTATCAAACTCAAGTATGAAATCTACCGTCAGGACGATTAGGCATCATATTTATCCACCTTGCGTTAGTATCATTTCAAGTTGAAAATCAAAACCAAAGGTCAACCTTACAATCCATATCGTCTTAAGTTGGAAGGCAAAACTAGAGGTCAAATTGAAGATCCACATCATCTCATATTAAAAGCCAAAATCAAAGATCAACCTCACGATCCATATCACCTCCAGTTAAAAGTCAGATTTCAAAGGCCAACCTTAAGGACCACTCAATGGTTACATTAACACCTGAGATAAAAGTGGAAAGTGATAAAGGAAACAACCATATGGTTTTTTTTTTTTTTTTGAAGAGCGAGCAGGGAGTAAAAAGCAACTCTCTACACATGTCCCATTAATTTGCTTCCATAATAAGCCTCACGTGCTACTTTATGGGAAACAAACAACAACTCTCTCTATATACCATATTAATCTATTCCCCTAATAATCTCAAGTGGCTATTTTCTTTTAAAAAAAGAAGCAATTCTATACACATACCCCATTATTCCACTTCCACAACAAGTTTCATGTGACTATTTTTTTAGAGACAAGCAATAACCTTATACACATGTTAGAAACACAAGAACACAATAAAAGGTAAAAAATTTTGAGTAAAAATGAATCGATTCAAAACCCCATAATTCAAAAAACCTGTGATTCAAAATCTTTGCTAAATTTATATCATTTTGCTATCTTAATTTCTTTTTCTACAAAGTAAAATCCCACAGTTTGACTTGATTGCCAAACAGTTTTTGTTGGATAGCTGACATTCGTCTTATTTCCTTTGTGATCACATGTTCACTCCTGAACACCACTGAAATTTTAATCTTTGATACTTATAATCTGAAAATAAAATTCGTATATCAACAAATATTATTTAGGATTAGATATTTTCAAACTGATCCAATCTAATCCAAATAATTCAAATCGTTACAATTAGTAGTTTGGATCGATTTAAAATTTTTTAAATCAATTTACATATTGATATTTTTTAAACCGTAATTCGTGGTTTGGATTTTGAATTAAATAAATTTCAAACTATAAAACCGCAAATCAAACCTTTTGTAGGATTGTGATCCAAGACAATTGAATTCATTGGCTGTGTGCAAATGCAATTGGAGAAGAAGAATAGTACTGGAAATGGCCGTTAATTTCGTTAAGGATGCTGACTTGACGAATATGCCCCTGATGTCTTTTACTTTGCTGTGTATTCATTAATGGCAGAAATGTAATTGCACGTGTAACTGAATATAACAGAATTTGGAATTCTGGGTTTTCTAGAAACATGGGAAAAGGCTGGTGGATGGGGGGTACTTTATAATCTCTGATTCTTGCATTTGGGACGAGCACGAGTGAATTGAGCTTGTAAACACATTCTCTGATTCTCAGTAAAGCTTCTGGGCTTAAAGAGTCTGCTCGTGGATGTAGGTTCAACTTGAATCGAACCACGTAAAGAGTGTTGCTTGGTTTTTCGTTTCTTGGCTGCTTCTGAATTTGTTTCTTCTGTTTTCTTGATTTAATTCTTTCAAGCTCTTGTTTAATCTTGCTATTGAGTCGTGTTGATCTTGAGATTGACTTAACACCTTTTAATATTATTTTATAAAAAATTTTATTATTATTTATTTATCATTTCAAGTTATATACAATTGCCTTTGTCTCTTTTATATGATAACAACTAATAAAAAAAAATTAATCATTCAATGGCTAAAAAAAAAATTTCATGGAACTCTCTTTTAAGTATATAATAATCAACTATTATATATTAATTTTATGATATAGTCTAAATCACAGATTCAAATCGCTTTAAATCATACTTTATTATTTATATTTAATTAGTTTATAATATTTTAATAGATTTGATTGAATTGATTTAGTTTCAATCCTTAACGTATAGATTGATTTAAAATTTATCTTAAATCGATTCAAATTTCATGTGCCTACCATCAATATTATTCTCAAGCTTTTTCAATCAATTAGATGATAATTTTTTTAATTATTACAAATAAATGGAATTAATAAATTATTTCTAATAGTTAAAATATTTATACTATAGTTTCAACTTCCTACATATAAGAAGATGCATAGATGAGGTCATAGATGAATAGATGGATAGATAGGTGTGTGTGTCTATTTATCTATATATCTATATATATCTATATATAGATAGATAGAGAGAGAGAGAGAGAGATCATAAAGACTAAAAAAAAGAAAGGAAGAAAGGAAGAAAACCCTTGTAGAATTATTTATGGACAAACAAAGACGATAATGTGGTTATGATAAATTGTGTATATATAAATACAGGTCTATGAAAAAGCGAGTAAAAGAGAAGGAAATATCCAAAAGGAAACAAATTCAAAGAATTAAAGTTGTCGCATTCAAAAATGGTGAAGGCTGTACCGCTGTAGGCCTCAATTTTTTTCCAGAAGCAATCAAAAATACACTCATTACCAGTATAGACCTTAATTTTATGGCTTTAATTTGCTCCCTGAATTACCACTACTTTCTCTGTTCTGAGAAGTGAAAAGGATATTTTTCTAAAAGAATTATGGGTGGGCTGGGGATGCAATTAATTCAGGGGCAAATTGACAGAGTGCCAATTTGGTCAACAAAAAGTCTATCTGAAATAATTAATTCAAAATAGTTCTCTCACCAGTCTCTCACTAGCCACTACCGTTGACATTGGCATTGTACATTTAACGTATTGATAGATAGATAGATAGATAGATGAGGAATAGAATTTAAAATATCTTAAAATTATATTATTATTTATACACTTATTAACTGTTAAATCTAAATACTTTTAATAATTACTATTTAATTTCATACATATATAAAATTTAATCTCAACTATTAAAAATTACTAAAATCTAATAATTAATAAAAAGTGTAAAAAGAGTGTAAAATTAAGGAGTCATTGATCTTTCTTATAAATATAAATCCGAAACTTATATTGTGTATATACAAACACTCATGTTAGGTAGAACAAATCAATCAATCAATATTAATTTAACTATTTAATTTATTAAATAATAAAATTGATATTAATTGATTTATATATTTTATCTAGAATAGATATGTACAAATTTTGATGATATACGCTGGCACAGCCTTTTAAAAGTTTAAAAGTTGGCTTTTGTTTTTATTAAAAAAAGAGATTTTAAAATTAAGATAAGACTTTTTTCTTAAATTATTTGATATAATAGATGAAATAATCTCTTTTTTATTAAAATTATCATAAAAGGTATTTATTTGATTAAATCAAAATATTTGAAAGAAGGGTTAAAAAGGATAATTTTAGAATAAAATAAATATTATCTGTGTATTTAATATGAAAAAGTTTTTTTTATATTTTAAATGAATTTTTTTTTTATATTTACCTGTTTGATATAATTTTTACTAAAAAAAAATTAAAAAGCATGAAAAAAATTAGATCAAACAGGCATGTAGTGTAAATTGCAATAACTAAAGCAATTAAAATTGCTTTAATTGAAGTAAAAGTTATGCTCTTGCAAAGAACGTATTATATATAAGCTCTCTCATTCATGGGGGGATATCTTATATTTTGCGTTATTCCTTCAACACTAAAGACGTGTATTAATAGCAATATATGTTATAAATTACTTTTTGTCACTTTTATCATCGTGGTTAATGAAAGTGAGTCTAATTTAAGTTGTAAATTTTGAGTTTCTCATTAAATATATTCAAAGTAAATAATATTTATTGAATTATTGAACCTAAATTTTTACACTTTTGATATCATCGGCAGTTGAAAATAATTTTATATTCATTTGATAATGGTTGAAAAAAAAATTAAAAAAATTATGAGAAATATTTTTTTCATACAACAGTTTCAAAAACACTTAAGAAATGTTGTGTCATAATTATTTTAAATACTCTTTTTATTTTACATAATCACTTAAGAAAATTTAAAAACTAATTTTCATTTTATATAGTCTCCTAGATGCCCAAAAAATAATAATTTCTTGCATGGTATTCATCACAACCAAATGCTTTTTATTTAAAATAAAAGTCTCAAAATTAATTAAAAATAGAAATAATGGAATAAAAATGCTGACAAATACAACTGACAGAAATACTTTAAAATGCAAATTTAAAGACTGAAATATTAAAATTTGACTAGTTGCATAAATTTCATTAAAGCATCAAAACAGTGTATTATGGGTGCTCTTCTTCATCATAAACTTAAATAAGATTAACTATACAATTTAAGAATATTGATGTCACTTATATATAAGACATAGCTGCAATTATAAGAAAACAATTGTATAGTTCAGAAAAATAACAAAACCAATAAGTTTTTTTAACACTTATTACTACAGAAGTTATACGATTACTTAATAACACTCAGAAACAAAACAAAAATTGTAATTCACAAAGACAACACAAACCAAGAGTTAAGAATAAGATTAACAAAAAAAATTTTACTAACCAGAGATTCAATGATTACAAGATCAAGAGCAATACCTTAATCTATTGATGTATTCCCTTTCTCTCTTACTCTCTATAGACTCCCTGTATTGTCCAGTTCATTTATGGAAAACTCTATTTTAAACTTAGAAGATATCCTACTTAAATAGGATTTTTAACAGAATTAGAAAACATGAAGTCAAATTTGATCAGTAGAATTTTGCTCTATTTAATCAAATGAATTGCCCAATTTGTTTGATTGAATTTTCCAATTCGTTCGGATAAACTGTCTATTTGTTTAGTCAAATTTTTTCATACTTATTAACTTAATTTTGTGCTATCAGTTTGGTCAAATGAAGTTCTCAATTCATTCGATCAAATTTTCCTATGCTTTCTGTCTTCTATTTTGCAGGAATTCGTTCGAATGATTTTTAACCATTTTTTTCGAACAAATCATCTTCAAAATTGAATTACTTTTATAATCTCCACCTTGATTCAAGTTTTGTAACCTTGACTTCATTCTCTTCACATCAACATCCTTGAGCGAAACCTTTGATTCTTCCTCTAGTTACCTTCCTCAACTAATTCTTCACTTGTTAGTTAACAAGTGAATCAATTCACAACAATGTTTGAATTTCTTGGTTGTTACCTCCTTGGTTATAAAATAAGCTATATTCTCTTTTGTTTCTACCTTATAAACGTCAATCTTTTCCTCAATCAAAACATCTTTGATGAAATAAAGCCTTACATCAATATGTTTAGTTCTTTTATAGAACACTTAATGTTTTGACAGTTGTATTACACTTTAGGTACCGCAACACATTACAGAAGTTCCATCACTAATCTTTAACTTAGCAATAAACTCTTACAGCCACAATAATTTTTTAATTGCTTCCACCGTTGCCATATACTCAACTTTAGTCATTGATAAAGCTACGAAATATTTCAATGTTAACTTTTAATTAATTGTGCATCTATAATGAGTAAAAATATAACCCGTAAGTGATCATCTCTTGTCCAAATCTACCGTAAAATTTGCATTTACATAGCTTTTAATCTCTTCAGTCTTTTGATCCTTTAATTGATGCCTTAAACAACAACTTAAGGTTCTTTTGATGTACTCAAAATCCACTTCATAGCTTTCCAATTATTCTTCTCTGGATTTACCATGAATCTACTAACCAAACTCACTAAGTATGTTAAACTAGTCCTATGCACACTATGGCATATATCAAGCTTCTAATTATTTTCGAATAAGGAGTCTTCATCATTTCTTACTTCTCCTTCTCGCCTATAAGCTCTTGAACTTTCGAGAGTTTAAAATATACTTCCAATGGCATCTTAATCACCTTAGCATCCTTCATATTAAACTTTTGAAGTACTTTCTTCAATTATTTCTCTTCTGAGATAATTAGTAATCCTTTACTTCTATCTATAATTACTTTAATATCTAGAATCCTTCTTGCAGTCTTAAGGTTCTTCATCTCAAATTTCAAACTTAATTAAGTCTTTAACCTAATTAACCTTTCTCTGCTTTTACTTGCCAACAATATATCATCAATATAGATGAGTAGAAAAACTATATCATTTATATTGCTATCTTGAAAGTAAATGCAATAGTTATACTGGCTCCTAAAGAATCTATTCCACATCATAAAGTTATCAAACTTTAGACTCTATTGTCTTGATAATTGCTTTAGCCCATACAATGATTTTTTTCAGCAAGTATACTTGATTCATAGCTCCCTTTACTTTAAAATACTTCGATTGCTTCATATATACCTCTTCAGTGATTTTTAGGTAGAAATGCTGTTTTGACATCTATATGCTCTAATTTCATGTCATAAACAGCTGTTAGGAGAAAAAGTAACCTTATGAAAACAACTCTTATTGTCGAGGAAAATACTTCTATATAATCTATCCTATATCTTTGCATGAACCCCTTAGCTACAAGTTTAGATTTGTACCTAAAATTCTCATCAGTCTATTCCTTTCTTTTGAAAATCAATTTACTGTCAACTAGCTTTCTTTCTTTGGTTTTCTTTACTACTTTTCAGGTGTCATTCTCCTCAGAGAATCCATCTCTCACATATAGCTTTGTACCACTTATCTATCTCTGAACATTTTAAAGCTTTTATGATAGCGACTGGTTCATTTTCTTCTACTTTCTTAACTATTAGGTATATAAATACGATTATATTTGCATATTCATATCTCACAAGTTCTTTTATCAGCCTTACAACTTTATCCTTCATTAAATTATAGTCATGCAAGGTTTCTTCCTGAGAACTACTTCTTTCCTAAGTGTCTTGTTCACCTTCGACGTCCTTCTCACCTTTCTCTCTTGGTGGTTTTGGCTACTCTTTATTTTTTGAGTCAAGCTCCACCTTAAGTTGAGAGTTTTTAACTTTTTGTGCTGATATGCCAACTTTGCTAATGTTTTCTTCACCCAAGCCATCTTCTAAAAATTTTACATCTCTACACATAATACACTTTCCATTCACACCAGTATAACATTAAATTTTTCATCCCTTTATAAACTTTAGATAGTTAATGAACATGCCTTTATCGCCCAAGTTTCTAGTTTTCCTCATTTTATGTACATGTAGGTTGTGCTTCTAAAAACTCTCAGATGATCTAGTGTCGACATCTTTCCTGCTATAACTCTTTTGGAGTTTGAAGTTTAACAAGCAAGTAGGACTTTTATTGATGAGATATACAATCATATACTATTTTTGCCTAAAATATCTTGGATAGGCCTACGTACATCAACATAGTCTTCATCCTCTTTAGCAATGTCTGATTCATCCTCTTTGCCACTCCAATTTATTGTGGAGTATAAGAGATTATCTTATACCTTGCTGATCTCAATTACATTATGTACCCAAGTATAGGTAGTCTTGTTATAGTATAGTCCGGTGAGTCCAAGTGTCGTATCCACAGGGAGTGTTT
>JAVXUL010031454.1:0-26487 GCA_035590515.1 Trichilia minutiflora
ATAGATAGATAGATAGATAGATAGATAGATAGATAGATAAATAGATAGATAGATAGGGAGAGAGAGAGAGAGAAGAAAGAGTCGTATGCTTAATAATTAAGTAAAAGAAGGATATTGTGATAGCTATGCTTGCAATCATGTGCATCATGCATTTTACGACTTGATTATGATTATAAAAGGCTGTTAAACCTTATATATATATGTATTCAAGTGCGATAGCCTTGGTTAGAGAGTCTCCGACGAGCAGAAGACACCGGGAGAGTGGTTCTCCATCTCAGAGTAGTGAGTGGATACTATCTCATTCTTTTTATCCCTTAAATGATATTTAAGAATGTCTATATATTTTTATATACTTGAAAATGATATATTATATGCATATGTATATATAACTTTATTGAGGAGGTATTGGATATTATCGTGTGGTGATTGGAAGGGTTTAGTAGTTGTGGTAAATTTAGGTAATAGATTGTCTAATGTGTTTGTGGTCAGAGGCCAGATATGACTGATATGCGTTTATGAAAACACAAATATTAATCGCAAGTGCACGATGTCGAGTTTGTAATGTAGAACAAGAAATGTTGAGTTATTGATCCCACAAGGAATACGAATGTTCTAAAGTTGATTACCGCGATTTAAATGATTTAATTCTATTTAGGCCAATATGAATAATTACTAACTTAAATCAATTAAAAACTAAAAAGCAAAACTATCGACTAAGTGATTAAAGAATTTTAATTAAGACATGCTCAAGGTATGTAACTACACCTAAGTTTTTATATTCATACTCATCTATTATCATTGAACTCCAACTATCTATTAACTAGGGTTTAAGTCGATTTGATTTCATCTTTTGAATCTCAATAAAATCATATATTCCAGCACCCAAGTTAATATTCCTATTCAACTCAAGTAAATGAAGTAGGCATTAAGCATAACCCTAAATATGTTACCTAGTGACTAATTGTTTCCCAACAAATTAATAACTTAGTTATACTTCCTTTATCTAACATAATAAACTCACTCTTCCAAGCATAGTTCATGCATTCATTAGAATAGCTTAATGGCCAGTTAAACTACGCATTAAAAACAGGAACATAAATAGATAAATGTATTACTTTGAATATAAACGAGTTCAGAACATAAAATACTAAGGGTTCATTACACCCTTAAGCATAAGGTGAATTAGCAAACCATAATGGATATTTCAATACAACACAATTTTCAGAATATATTCAATGACTAATGAAATAAAATACTAAGAACAAAAAGGGAAGATAAAACTCATGAAGTTGAATAAAAGTTGTCTTCTATCTTTCTCTTTTGATCTTCAATGATTTGATCCTTGAAAAATGTGTCTGAAATCTTCTAGAATCCTCTATAACTGTCCGGTTCCTCTCCCCCTCACGAATCCCAAGAAAGATCCTTTTTATAGAGAGATTTGAGGGCACCATAAAAAGTGTTTTCGTGTTATAGCACTACAGCAGGCAAAAAGTATTCTCGTTGTAACAAGACTTTTTGTCTTTCTCGTTATAGTGGAGAAAAAGTTCTCGCTGTAGTGATAGTTTCTGGAAAACTCGCTGCAGCGGGTAGAAAACTCTAAGCTGCAGTGGGCACTTCTACTCATCTCGCTGTAGCAAAGGAATTTCTTCCCACTACAGCGAGGATCAATTTTTCTAGCTCTTCATAGACTTCACTGCCCCGCATGTCTTCTTTTCAAAGCCTTTTGAATTACCCTAAATCGATCCATTTCTTAGCAAATTAAAACACATGGAACTTACACACAACTAACAAGAAAAAAGTAAAATATACCAACGAAATTACTCAAAACTAGGCAAAAATCGTAGCAATGGATGAGTGATAAAATCACTCGTCAAACACCCCCAAACTTAGATCTTTGCTCGTCCCGAGCAAAACAAAACTAAAATAACAACTAAACTACTTAACAACATAAACACATACACCAAGTTGAAAACACACAATCAAACACAAAAACAAAACAAGCTTAAAAAATCAATCACTTAAAACAAAAATAATTTGATGATTACTAGTGGTTGAATTGATGAAAACATGATTCCCAAACATTGACATCAAACTAGAGACTACTCGAAGTAATCATGATTTATAAAACTTGCATTAGGTTTTCATTATCTATCAAAAACACGTCCTCAGAGAATTTAACTGAAACTAAAGTTGACCTTGACTACTAATACCTCTTTTACTCGTAAAAGTCATAAAATAAATTTAGCTTTTGAACAACTAAGGCCTTGAGCATTTTATTTATAACAGCACTTAACTCTTACTTAAGTTCTAATTGACCTTTTTACGCGATTATTGACATTTTACGGTCAACCTCTGGTTACTTAACCATTTAGACACACAAACTGCTTTGCTTACTCTTATCTTGAGGTATCATTTTACGTGAAAGTCAATACTTGTGGTGTCAAACCCCCCAGTTATTAAGCACCTCATGACAGTGGAGTAGATTATGCTCTCTTCTTTGTCTTTTTAGATAAATTGTCACAATTAAGCTTAGAGATTAGTGTCTAACTCTTTCTGAGAAAACAGGACCTATGTAAGCTCAGGTGTCATAATTGCCCAGATCAAATTCTAAATTCACAAAAACTCTCCTAAACATGCAAATTTACTTTTAAGATCACTAACACAGAATCACTTCACACTTAACCTCAACCATCCAAGTTCAACAACAATGAAAAGGTTTCACGTTTCACTTTCCAAACACCAGCTCACGTTATCAAACACACACATTCATGCAAGAAACATTCAATCAAACGAAATAAAATAAATAAAATAACAATACTAATAATGCAAATAACAACAAAACAACTTTAATACGAAAAGCCAATAACATGTTTAAAGGTTCAAAAACAGTCAATTAAAAGCTAGTACAATAGAAAATATTCCATTTTCATTTTACTCCCCCAAACTTAATTATAAGTGTTGTCCTCAAAGCTTCAATTCAAAACTAGAAGGGTACTTGGGAGACAAGATAAAACTAGTCTTCTATATCTCATCATTATCATCCTCCTTATCGTTATCCTCCGAGTTTGCCTCCTCACTGTTATCTGAATTATCATCGGAGTCCAAGGGCTGGAACTGTGGAAGCTCGGGATATTGAGACGTGTCATATCCAGCCAATCGCCCTTGGTGAAGAAGTATGGCTCCTAAGCCATCTAGGGAACTGTTCACAAAAGTCATAAAATTCTCCTGCTGTCTTGTTAGCTTTGCCAGCTCCCTCTACATCTGGCTGAGCTCTGCAGCGATACCAATGATAGAGGCTTTCTTGGTTAAAGTTTGTTTGGGTCTGGAAGATGATGGCTGCTGGGATGAACTAGCACTATTGGCCTTGCTAATTCTGTTTATGGTGTGAATGCTAATAAGAGCCTTGAGCTGTAGCATCTCTAGACTGGAAGCCTTCACACTAGTAAGAAAAATAAGCTCTGAAATCAATAAAGGAAATGATAGTTTAATAGTTGAGTTTTTTGATAAATAATTAATGTTTTGGGCTATCCACCAACCCACATCAATGTTTTTCTAGTTCTTTAGAAAATAAAGCATCAACGACCCCTCTTTATTAACCTCAGTCAGGTGATATAAGGGATTTAGGCGAGTACATAAGAAATGATGCCAAACTTTCATTGTGGGTGTTAGCCTTTTAGTTAGGAAGGTCATACAAACACCCCTCACCATCGCCCAACTGATCGGTTCATCACACAACCCGACAACCACTACATCTAAGTCCACGGACTCTATCAAAGTCCCAACATCATCCTGCACTAGCAAAAGGCGATAAAATCTGTTGACTGTCTCTCTATCAAAACGAATCTGTTTACCTCTCACAAAGAAAACATTCCCAATTAATCCCTTGGCATTGGCATAAAATTCCCGTACTAGCGTCATGGCTGCCAGCTTAGGTGGTTTGATAAAGTTTTACCAACCTCTTCGACGAATCTCGGTCATAATTTTTGGACACTGGTTATCTGCAAACACTATCCCTCTCTCCTTTAAACCTGCTCTCTTCTTAATTGATTTCTCAAAAATCATTGCCGCCTCTTGATTACGGAATTTTGTTCTATCAAATTCATCTGAAGTTTCCCTTCGAGGCTTTTTTGCAATTGATTTTATTCTTGAATCCTTGAGAGTTAATGAGTGTGCTACTTTGATACGAGAGAGATTGAAGAGAAAAATTTGAAAACTTAGCCTTGGATGAACAAACTGATGTGAAAATGGGCCGGATATATTTAAAAACCCAACGACGCTGCAACGATAAAATGTTTCTTGTTGCATCGAGAAACACGACCCTTGCTTCTATATGTTTTTAACTCGGGCTGCAGCGAGAAAAATTTTTCTCGCTGCAGCGAAACTTTCTGGAATTTTTGCTGTAGCACCCATTTTGTTATTCGCTGTAGCAGGATTGTCTGGAAACTTTGATGCAGTGGGCATTTCTTTCTTCACTAGAGTGAACCTGTCTGGAATTTTTGCTGCAACGAAATTTTTTTTTTTGCTGCAGTGAAACCTTGAGCCCTCTTGATTGCTCAGAATTCACTTTGGCTTTCCTGTATTAACTAAAAAAAATAAATTAAAACCAATTAAAGTAAATTAAATCAACTCTTAAAATAAAATACAATCATAAAACAAAATAAAATATTAGGTTGCCTCCCAATAAACGTTAGATTTAACGTCCCCGATCGAACTTGGCCGAATTCTTGTCACTCTAGATTTTCAAGCTTAAACTTCTCCTTCCCTTCTCGAGCTCTTCATTTTCATAGTAATGCTTCAGTCTTTGATCATTGACTCTGAACAAACGCCCATTTTCATTTTCAAGCTCGATGGCTCTAAATGGTAACACCTTCTTGATGGTAAATGGTCCACACCATCTCGACTTGAGCTTTCCCAAAAATAGCTTCAACCTTGAGTTGAATAAGAGGACTCACTGACCTGGAACGAAGGATCTTCTCAAAATTTGCTTATCATGCCAGCGCTTTGTTCTTTCCTTGTAGATCCTCAAGCTTTCATAAGCTTCATTCCTAATCTCCTCTAACTCATCAAGTTGAAGAAGTTGATGATTCCCAACACTCATCCAATCAAAATTCAACTTCTTCATTGCACAATATGCTTTATACTCAAGTTCTATTGACAGGTTACACGGCTTCCCAAACACTAGCCTATAAAGGGACATTCCAATTGGCATTTTGAAGGCTATTCTATAGGGCCATTATGCATCGTCAAGCTTAATCGCCCAATTCTTCCTATTCGTATTCACAGTCTTCTCAAGGATTTACTTAATCTTTCTATTTGAAATTTCTGCTTAACCATTTGTTTGAGGATGGTAAGCAAGCGCAATCTTGTGCTTGACTCCATATCGCCTTAACAAAGTATTAAACAACTTGTTACAAAAATGAGAACCTTTATCACTGATTATTGCTCTTGGAGTCTCGAACCTCGTGAAAATATTCTTTTGCAAAAATTTTAGCACCACTTTGACACCACTAGTCGAAGTGGCTATGGCTTCAACCCATTTAGACATGTAATCTACTGCCACAAGAATGTATTGCTGATCATACGATGAAGAAAATGGACTCATAAAATCAATCCGCCTCATATCAAATAATTCCACTTTTAACACCCTATTTAACGACATCTCGTTTCTCTTAGATATGTTCCCCACTCTTTGACACCTATGGCATCCCTTCACAAAATGAAAACAGTCCTTAAATAAGGTTGGCTAATAAAAGCCCGGTTGTAAGATCTTCGTTGCTGTTCGAGAAGTACCAAAATACCCTCTATATAATGAAGAATGACAACTACTCTAAATATGTTTAGCTTCATCATCATTCACACACCTTCAGATCACTCTATCTGAACATTTTTTAAACAAAAACGGGTCATCCCAAAGATAATTTTTCACATCATGTAGCAACTTACTCCTTTATTGATAAGTCAAATCTGATGATAGTACTTTACAAGCAAGAAAGTTCACAATATCAGCATACCACGGCAATAGAGTGTGGATACTAAACAATCTTTCATTCGGGAATAATTCTTAAATAGATAGCCCTTCCTCCTCTTCTAATTCTATCCATGAAAAATAATCAGCAACTACATTCTCACTTCCTTTCTTATCCCGAATTTTCAAATCAAATTCCTACAACAATAAAATCCATCGAACCAATCGAGGCTTGGCATCTTTCTTTGCAAACAAATATCTAATTGCTACATGATCAGTTTGATATGGTCCACATGTCTTGTCCTTGGCAAACTTGAGACTAGAAAGGTCCTCTAATATATCATACTTTGATAATTTCCTAATGAGGTCCATACTACAGTGCCCTAACCTTCTATGCCATAATCAAGAATCATTACTCAACACTTGCAAGCATACAGAAGATTCACTATCAATTTTATCTAGCTCAATGACATACACATCTCTTATCCTAAAAGCATGTAAAATTTTATTCTTATCATCATAAAAAATATCACATGCATCTTTAAGGAATATGGCATTATACCCAACATCACATAATTGAGAAATACTTAGCAAATTGTATCTCAAGCCATCCACTGGCAAAACATCTAAAATTTTAACTTTGCTTACCTCAATAATTCCAATGCCAACAACTTTGCCTCTGCTGCTATCTTCAAAGATTACATCCTTTCCTTTCTTCTTTGTGTGATGCATAAATAGCTATTTGTTTTTAGTCATGTGCCTTGAGTAACCACTGTCAAAGAATCACTTGACTTTTTTTTTCATGTTTCTCTGTTTCTGCTCCTGTAACATCAAAAATTATTTACTTTGGTACCCATTTGACCTTGGGTCCATACATGTTAGTTTTGACCTTAGGAGCATCAATACCAATCTTTGTACCTTTGAGAATCCAAATCAATTTAGGATCTGTAGATGTTGTTCCGAATGGAACATTTGTTGATTTGATGTCCTCTACGATCATAATAATGACATGAACTAGATGAATTCATGTGACCAGATGCTTTGACAAGATAATTTGAATCAGATTTCTGTTTCATACTAGGTCTATAACCTATTCCAACCCTATCAAAAATCATTCTTTGGCTGCCTAATAATTTATCTAAAGCATCTCTTCCCAATGTGAATTTTGCTAAAATTCTTTTTAGCTTGGTGATTTCATTATTCAGTTCTATTTTTTCATTTTCAGCGTATCTATCTCACTACATATTTGTATGCAATTTTTTTCAACTTTAATTCATCATTTTCTTTCGTTAAGTCAGAACACTTCTTTTTGTTTTCTTTTTACTTAATGTAGAGTTTCTCAAAATTGAATTTTAATTCATCATATAAATCCATCAGTTCATCATGCATAAGCTCATTATCCTCATTAGAACATGAAACCAAATGTAGATTTTCTATTATTTACATCTGATTGAATATCAGAATCTGTGTACCCTGGATACCCAACTCTTGAGATCCATAACACATAATTAAATCTTTAGTCATTCTCAAGTACTTAAGGATTATTTTAACTAAAAACCAGTGCTTCTCCCCGGGATCTGCCTAATATCTGCTAGTAACACTTACTGTATATGCGATATCAGGGCGAGTACATAGCATGACATACATCAAACTACTAATAACTTATGCATATATGACACCACGCATCCGTTGTTGCTCTTTGTCAATTTTTGAACCATCACCTTTTGAAAGATGAAGACCCTGATTAAAGGATAGGGGACCTCTCTTAGAGTTCTTCATGTTGAACTTTTTCAATATTTTTTCAATGTATAATTTCTGAGATAATCATATTATTCTCCTAGATCTATCTTTATAGATTCGAATTCCGAGAATATATATAACATCTCTAAGATCTTTAATGAAGAATATCCTGGACAACCAGAGTTTTACCTCTCCCATCATGCAAACATCATTTCCAATCAATAATATATCATCTATTTACAATATCAAGAATATGATTACATAATCTTTAATCCATTTATATATACAAGGTTATCCAGATTTTTGATAAAGCCAAATGAAGTCCCAGTTGGCGTAATCCAAGAGGGGGGTGAATTGGATTAATTAAAAATTCAAGTTAAAATAAATTAAAAAGTGTTCTATGAAATGAATGCAAGAAGTGTTGTGCAAGCGAAAATTAGATGAACACACAAAATTTTTATAGTGGTTCGACAAGCTGTCTACGTCCACTCTTCTCGGGTAAATCCACACACACCGAGGATCACTAGAATCTTCATTTTTACGGGTCAAGAGAAACCTAATACAACTCCTTCTTAACTTCGATGAAGGGCAATCAAAATTTACAACTTTCTTTTATCGGGTGAAGTGTAACCCACAAATAATTTCTTTCTTAACATACGGGTGAAGAGAAACCTAAGTTAATTCACAAGAATTAAAAAATAAACTCACCGAATGGTAGATAACACAATAAGTGCACTTTCTCTCACTAATCAAAAATAAATGAATAGAAACAGAGAGAGAATAAATGATAAAGGTTCCAGAGAATTTTTAACTCAAATTAGAAGAATGTTAATTGCACTTCAACAACTGTTCTGTTTTCAAAAGATGATGCTTAAATATCTGTAATAATTTTTCCTCAACGACCATATTTTTCTTCATTAATGGCGGCATTAAATGCCTCTGAAACTAATCGTTATGACTTGATTTCTGCAAAGGTATTGATACGTTGACACAGGATATCGATATATTTAAGAATTTTGCCTTGAAGGTGTCGATACATTCCCTATGGTATCGGAACCTTTCGACGTAAAGAAAATAATGTCCGTCATGATGGTATAGATTCGTTTGATTGAAAATCTCAGAGTATCGAAACGTTGTGAGAGTGTGAGAAATCGTTAGTGCTACCAAAAATAATGTCATCGATATAAATTTGTACAATAAGTATGTCATTCTCTTTGGTTTTGATGAAAAGAGTTTTATCAACACTCCCCCTATCAAAATCATTTTCCAACAAAAATTTACTAAGCCTCTCATACCATGCTCTAGGAGCTTGTTTTAAACCATAGAGAGCTTTAGTTAATTTAAAAACATGATTTGGAAATTTTTGACTTTCAAAACCGGGAGGTTGTTCCACATAAACTTCCTCATTTAAAACTCCATTTAAAAATGCACTTTTGACATCCATTTGAAATAATTTGAAATTTTTATAACATGCAAAAGCTAAGAGAATTCGGATAGCTTCTAATCTAGCCACGGGAGCATACGTTTCATCATAGTCTATCCCTTCCTCTTGGCTATAGCCTTGAGCAACAAGCCTAGCTTTATTTCTAATGATATTACCATGCTCATCTAGCTTGTTTCTAAACACCCACTTGGTGCCTATTATGGATTGATGTGAAGGTCTAGGAACTAAGTCCCACACTTGGTTCCTTTCGAATTGATTTAATTCTTCTTGCATAGCCATAATCCATTCATCATCCTTCAATGCATCATCAACTTTATTTGGCTCTAAATGAGACACAAATGCCAAGTTTTGCATTTCCTCTAGATTTTGAGGAAGATCCTTAGATGCTCTCCTAGTTCTAATGCCTTGAGAGGGATCACCAATGATCAACTCTTTTGGATGATGAGATGCATACTTCCAAGCCTTTGGAAGTTCACTAGAATGAGTATCAATGTGTTCTATATGCTCCTCACAATGATCATCACTCAACTTCAAATTATCCATCTTGTTCGATAATTCTAAGTCATCAATCTTTTCTTTAGCAAGCATCTTCAACATTTCAGGTTCCATTTCATCAAATGTTATGTGCATTGATTCCTCAACAACCTGAGTTCTTTTATTATACACTCTATATGCTTTGCTTTTAGAGGAGTAACCTAGAAAGATCCCCACATCCGACTTAGGCTCTAATTTTCCAATGTTGTATTTGGTATTAAGGATATAACATGTGCATCCAAAGACTCTAAAATGTTTAATCTTAGACTTCCTTTGATACACCAACTTATAGGGTGTTTTCCCAAAAAATTTCCTAATCAACACTCTATTAGAAATGTGACATGCAGTGTTTATTGCCTTAGCCCAAAAGTACTATAGTAGCTCATATTCATTTATCATGGTCCTACCCATTTCTTGTAATGTTCTATTTTTTCTCTCAGCTATCCCATTCTGTTGTGGTGTTCTAGGTGTAGAAAAGTTGCGAGTTATTCCACATTCATCACAATAATCCTTAAATTCATGATTCACAAACTCACCACCTTGATCACTTCTAATTTTCACTAAATTATAACTAAGCTCATTTTGAATTCTTTTGGAAAACCTTCTAAATACATCAAAGGTGTCACTCTTATTTTCTAAGAAGAACACCCATGTGAACCTAGAGTAGTCATCAATAATGACTGATGTATAGTGTTTCCCACCTAAAGATGCAACTTTATTAGGACCGAAAAGATCCATGTGAATGAGCTCTAGAGGCTTTGAAGTGGAGATGGCATTCTTGGGTTTCAAAGAGGTTTTAACTTGTTTGCCTCTTTGACATGGTCTACTGTCATATTTTTGGCAAACTTAAGACTAGGAAGATCTTCTTGTGTTTAGATAATTTCCTAACGAAATTCATGCTACAATTTCCTAGTCTTCTATGCCATAACCAAGATTCATCATACATCACTTGCAAGCAAATAGAAGATTCATCAAATATTTTACTCAACTCAGTCACATATACATCTCCTGTCCTAGAAGCATGCAAGACATTTTTATTTTCATTATCAAAAACATCACATCAATTTTTCAAAAATTTTACATGGTATCCAATGTCACAAAGTTGTGATATACTTAGCAAATTATACTTTAAACCATCAACAAGCAACACATCATAGATTTTGATATTATTTACCTCAATGGTGTCGATGCCAATGACTTTGCCCCTGTTGCTATCACCAAAAATAACATCCTTGCCTTTCCTTTTTGATAGATGTGTGAAGATATTTCTATCTCCTGTCATGTTCCTTGAGCACCCGCTATCAAGGAACCACTTGACATCTTTGATCAACTTTTTCTCTTCTTGTTCCTGTAAGAACGAAATTCATTTATTTTGGTACCCATTTAACTTTGGGTCCATAAACGTTAGTCTTAACTTTAGGAACAACAACATCAACCTCAAAACCTTTAGGAACCCATACAAGTTTAGGACCTTTATAGATCTTGTTCCTAAAAGAGCATTTGTTGATATAATGTCTTCTTCTACAACAATAATCACATATAATAGAGGACTTAGCTTGGCTGTAAGCTTTAATAAAATAATTTGAGAGAGATTTTTATTTTGCACCAGATTTATACCTAATTTCTGCCTTATCAAATATCAATCTTTGACTCCCTAAAAGTTTATCTAGAGCATCTCTCTCTAATATGAATTTAGCTAGGATTCCTCTTAACTTACTAACCTCATCATTTAATTCTTTGTTTTTAACTTTCAACAAGCTCAACTCAGATTCACAATTGCAAACAATATTCTCAAATTTTAAAGCATTATTCTCATTGATCAAATCTGAAGTTTTCTTCTTGTTTTCCATATATTTAGCATACAGCTTCTCAAAGTCAGATTTCAACATTTCATGCATATCAAGTATATCATCATGCATTAAATCATCTTCACTATTAGAGCATAATTCATAATAATCAGAGGAAAGTTTGGACTGTACCTCATCTTCTACCTTCATCATAAGGCAGAAGTTGGCTTGTTCGTGATCGAAATTTGATGAGTTTTCTTCACTGGAAGTCTCATCCCACGTCACCTTCATTGCCTTCTTCTTTTTAGAATCTTTCTTTCATTTTCTGTTCGGATATTCAGGTCTTGTATGTCTAGGCTTTTTGCACTCATAGCAGATGATTTCTTTCTCTTTCTACTTTTTCCTCTTTCTGATAGTCCTTTCTTTTCCAGTTTTTCCTTCTAAACTTATCTCTTTGAAATATTTTCTTCATACGGTTAGCCAACAACAAAAATTCATCATCTTTTGAGGAATTTTCTGAGTCTTCACTCTCTTCTTCATTTTTTAAACTTTTGAGGGTAATGTTCTTCTTCCCATTATCCTTGTCATCTTGTTCTCATCGATGCAATTCAAGTTCGTATGTCATTAGCGATCACAATAATTCTTCAAGAGGCAGTTTACTCAGATCGTGAGCTTCTCTAATCGCTGTCACTTTAGCTTCCCAAGTCTTCAGTAGGCTCCTCAAGATCTTTGTCACTATGTTAGTGTTTGAGTGTGTCCTGCCAAGAGCTTTCAATCCATTAATAATGTCAGTAAAACATGTATACATGTCCTTAATGGACTCATGTGATTTCATGTTGAAAAGTTCATAATCATGAACCAACATGCTGATTTTAGAGTCTTTAACTCTACTGGTTCCCTCGTGTGTTACTTCAAACATATCCCATATTGCTTTGGCTGAGTCACAACCTGACACACGATTATACTCTGACCTATCTAATGCATAATACAACACATTCATTGTCTTTCCATTGAGTTAAAATAAATTTCCCTTTTCTGGAGACCAATCTCTCTTAGGCTTTAATTTTGTCTCTCTAGTGTTTTATCTATGATCATGGGGAGACTATATCCATCCTTTATGATGGTGAAAATGTCAAAGTCTAATGTGCTAAGATATATTTGCATACATTTCTTTCAGTATGCATAATCAGACCCATTAAAGAATGGTGGTCTGTTGGTGGATTGACCCTCTATCATGTGTTATGGGATGCTAGGTGATGTGACCATTGATCTACTCCTCACAGGTATTTAATCCTATATATGTGAGTGTGGCTCTGATACCAAATAAAGTCCCAGTTGGCAAAATCCAAGAGGGGGGTGAATTGGATATTAAAAAAAAATTTAAACTTGAACAAATTAAAATCGGTTCGATGAGATGTATGTAATCAATGTTGTGCAAGCAAAAATTAAATGAACACATGAAAATTTTTATAGTGGTTCAATAAACACTTCTACGTCCACTCTTCTCGAGTGAATCCACACACACCGAGTATCACTAGATTCTTTGTTTTACGGGTCAAGAGAAACCCAATACAACTCCTTCTTTGAAATCGATGAAGGGTAACCACAATGTACAACTTTCTTTTACGGGTGAAGTAAAACTCAAAATAATTTTTTTATTGACACACGGGTGAAGAAAAACCCAGATTAATTCACAAGAATTAAATATTTAAGCTCTCTAAAAGAGTAGATAAACAAAAAGCTCACTTTCTCTCACTAAAATAAATAACAGAGTGTTTGTTAACAATAATCTCAGCTCTCTAAAAGAGTAGATAAAATAATTTATGATTGCAGAAGAATAATCTCAGCTTGATCAGAATGTTTGTTAACGCTCTTCAACAACTAATTTGTCTTCAAAATTTGTTGCTTAAATATCTGCAATGAATTCTTCCCAACGGCCATATTTTACTTTATTAATGGCGGCATTAAATGTCTCTGAAACTAGCCGTTATGACTTGATTTCTGCAAAAGTATTGATACGATGGCACAAGGTATCGATACGTTTAGGAAATTTAGCCTGAAGGTATCGATACATTCCAATTTGTATCGGAACCCTTTGATGTAAAGGAGATGATGTCCGTCATAAGGGTATCGATGCATTTGATGAGAATCCTAGGGTATCGATACGTTGTGAGAGGGTGCTTGAGCATGTCTCTGAGGTAACGATACATTTGAGCTTGAGGTATCGATACCTTCTGTTTTCTTTGCCAGGGTATCGATACATTTGATGAGAAGGGTTCGACATGTTTGAGTGCAGGCAAAAGGTGTTGATACGTTTGAGCGCGTGCCAGAAGGTGTCGATATATTTTAGCTAAGGTTTCAAAACTCGGGCTTGATTTTGGCACTGTAGCTTAAACGTGTCGATACGTTTAAGCAACGTATCAATACGTTTGAGCTTTGGTGAGCTTTTCTTGACGTTTTCTTCACATTTTTTTCATCCGCAAAAACGTATACACTTTCCAAAGAACAAGTGATTTTATATGCGCTCGTTTATCAAATAAATTCATCTCAAACATATAAATTTTGTTACTTGTTATTTATTTTGACATTATCAAAAACAATATAATTTATTCATTTAATCATGCCATTTTAATCATCAAAAATACATCAAGGTTATCAAGTATGCTATAATGAAATATTTTCAAACTTTAGTAAATTATATGATATCAAAATTTTAAATGTTAACAAATTAGCAAACTAATCCAATAGCAACAAAAGGGATCTGTTGGTGTATGCCCTAAGATCCAGTAGTTGTATTGGATATTAAGGATATTATGTATCATAACATTATTAATTAATATATAAAGATATATATTTCGTTGTTACATATATATATACTTAATAAATGTAATAATGCCCTTAGAATGGTGGATTCAATTAGTTGAATACTATTCTTAAAATATCATAGTCAAGTATTTTTGTAGATGGGGCAACAATAATACATTAAGATTAGTATGTACAGTGACTGATGATCACATAAGATGTGTTATGATATGAGAAATAAAGTTAACACATGGGTGTTAGTAAACTAATTTATTGGACTGACTCAATATGAGCATACTATATGGATTGTTATATAAGTGTCATAAGCATTTCTCATAGTGAGAATAGTGTATGTGATCCTTTGACTTGAGATCATCACGGTTTCTAACATAGTGAATGATATATTTTGATATTTTCAAATGTTATCCGTGACATGATAAACTATAAAGAAAATAATTGTATATATTATGAATCGTGTAGAGGAATATATTTGATCAAGATAGAATTTAGAATTTATCCCTTCTATATAACAGAAATGATATTTTTGAGTCTTTTTGATTGAGTATAATTATTAAAATATATGATCATACTTAAATGTATTAGTGTGTGATATTAATTCATTTGATCAATTAATTATACTCAGGATATTAAAGAAATATGAAGATTGGACTTTATGAGGATGACATAATCCATGCCTCGTGTTCAATTAAGATATCAAGGACAAAGAGATTAAAACTATATTGTAACATCGATCACGGGATAAAATGTAATGTTGAACTATTTACATTCTCATCACTTGGATGGTCTTGAAGTGTTGCTAGACACTGCTCATATTTGTGATATTAAAATTAGATTTTAATATCACTACTAATGTTACGAGAACCTATTAGATTGCACGTTAGAACGAGAAAATCAAAAGTATAAATTTATGAGATGAATTTATCTTAGTTCATGAAAACTTTGTATTGATTAGGATTTTGCTAGATCTATTTAATAAAGTTAGGTTAAGAATGTTGGTTAAAAACTTTGTTAAATAGATTGGGCCTTAGGGTAAGGCCAAGCCTAACACGAATATTAGGCTTATTTTTCATTAAACCCTAACATTAAAATGCAATATAAAAGAAACCTATTATTGCGTTGAAAATGTAAGTTTGTCTAGGGTTTATTCTTTGCGTTTTCTTAAGAAAAAAATATAATAGAAACCAAAAGCACAGAGAAACATGAATAAGAACTAGCACTCAGAATATTGATTCATCCTGTTCATGTGGATACTATATAGGCACAGATTTGAAGATTTGCACTTGTAGTTCGCAAAATGTATGAGTTTTTGAACTCGTTTAATGAGACACTTGGTTTATTGCATGGATCCTAGAAAGAAAATCAAAATTTTTTGTTTTCACTGATCTTGTATATCTTTGATTTCCTTACAATGGTATCAGAGCCACTTATGGTTTAAACCTAGTTGTTTCTTTTTGATATGTTTTAAATCTGTTTGAAACATATACAATGATTTGCGTTATAAATATGATTAAATGAATGTGAATAATTTTGAATTTGTTTAATGTGATTAAAAGGATCTATACGAGAAATTTGTTTTAGATTTGTTTAATATGATTAAAACCTATCTACAAGGGGTTATTATTTAAACCTGTTAATGTGACCAACTACGGTTTATACAGAATAATAGAATCAAATTAGATTTGATTTAGATCTATTTTAATAATAAAATTGATTGAATTCATTCAATGTGATTGAATGAATACGATCAAGATTGTTCGATGTAATTGAATCGATCTAGCTGAATTCGTTTGGTTATGTGCGATGTTAATAGATTGTGATCTTAATGAATTTATTTAATGCAATTAAAAAAATTTCACTAAGATCATTTAGGTTTCGGGTTTCTATCGCCAAACCCCTGTAAGAGGTGCTGCCCCCAAAACCTTGTATGCTTTTGCATAGGTTTATAATTTGTAACCTAGTTCATACTTTATTTATAACATAATTTAATATTCTACGAGTGTATATTTATTTAAGCATGGTCCATAAGTTATAGCCCAATTGACCAATATGATTAGATTAATTTTATGTATGTATTCATAATACAACCTACGCGTCGTGCCTTTTCTTTAATATCTCTAAATGTAATTTTTTCTCTCATCTAAATCTTCTTGAATGTAACTCGAGGTTTCTATTATATTTTTAAATTTAGATATAAAATATTTAAAGATTATGGAAATAAAGAATAGGCGATTACACATGGATACCCAAGGTATGGAGGATACCTGCAGTGTGGAGAATACTTTATGAAGCTGCAATCAAGAGGAAGCTATTTTTACCCCTAGGTTGACTTGTTGATCATCTAATTGGCTTAGGATTATCAATGTAGAATGGGCTATAAATATGTCACGTTAAATTTTATATATATGTATGAGATGCATGATATAAAATGTGTATGTATAAAATACATTTTATTAAAATTATTAAATCAATGTATGAGATACATGATTATTAGTGCTAACCCAAGATAAAGTAAAATATAGATCTTGGCCCACTAAAAAATTCTAGTATAAAATTTTTTAAATTAATAGTGAGGATTATTAATTTGGTAAAATAGTGGAAGCATCATTTAATTTCATTGAATGATTTAATATATGGTACTTATTAATTTTGAATATCTGGTTGTAGATTATTATTATGGCATCAAATAACACACTTACACTGTCATTACGATCGATCCTTGAGAAGAAAAAGTTGAATGGGACAAACTTCTTGGATTGGTACAGGAATTTGAGGATAGTTCTCAAACAAGAAAAGAAACTTTATATTCTAGATCATGCCATATCTGAGCCACCCACTAGTAATACCCCACAAGCTAAGAAAGATGCTCATAGACAGTATCAAAATGACACCTTGGATGTCGGTTGTCTCATATTGGCTATGATGATACCAAATCTTCAAAAGCGACATGAATAAATGAAGGCGTTTGATATGATCGAACACCTTAAGAAACTTTATCAAGGACAAGTATGCCAAGAAAGGTATGATGTCTTTAAAACCTTATTTCAGTGCAGAATGTCAAAAAGAACCCCAATTGGTGCTCATATACTCAAGATGATTGGGTATATTGAAAATATATAGAGATTGAGTTTTTCTTTGGGTTAAAAATTAGCCACTGATGCTATTCTATGATTGTTGTCGGATAGGTAAAGTCAATTCATCATGAATTATAACGTGAATAAAATTGATAAGACTCTTCCTAAGTTGCTCAGTATGTTATGAACTGCTGAGGCAAATATGAAGAAGTCTAAGTTTAGTAACGTATTGATGGTACAAAAGAATAAGGGAAAGTTTATGACAAAGGATAAGAAGAAAAAGGACAATAAGATCAAGTCCAAGTCAAAGCTTGATACATCTGCACCAAAACCTAAAGGTAAAATACTTAAGGAAGGGATATGTTTTCATTGTGGCGAGCCCGGATATTGAAAACAAAGTTGCAAAGTTTATTTAGAAGATCTAAAGAAGAAGAAAAGTAAGACTTCTACTTCAGGTATTTATGTTATTGAAGTCAATTTATCTACTTTTACATTATAGGTATTAGATACTGGATGTGGTTCTCATATTTTTCTTAATGTGCAGAGCCTTAAAAGGAGTAGAATATTAGTAAAGGGTGAAGTGGACTTAAGAGTTAGAAATAGAGCAAGACTTGCTATATTAGCTATAGAAATATATATTTTAGCTTTGCCTATAGGACTTGTTTTAGAATTAGAGGATTGCTATTATATGCCTTCGTTAACCAAAAATATTATTTCAATTTCTTGTTTGGACAAAATTGGTAATTCTTTTATAATAAAAAACAAATGGTGTTCTAGTCATTTAAATGATATATTTTATAGTAATGCACATATGATTAATGGATTTTATATTTTGAATCTTGATATGCCAGTTTATAACATATATATAGAAAGGATTAAGTCCAATGATCTAAATCCTTTATATCTCTGGCATTATCGTTTGGGCCATATAAATGAGAATCCAATTTCCAAGCTCCATAAAGATGGATTCTTGGATTCATTTAATTTTGAATCTTATAAAGTGTATGAATCTTATTTATTGGGTAAGATGACTAACGTCCCGTTCATTGGAAATAGTGAAAGGGCTAATGATTTACTAGGCCTCATACATAATGATGTATATGGACCTTTTAACACACAAGGTAGAGGTGAATTTCAATACTTCATTATATTTATTGATGATTTGAGTAGATATAGATATATGTATCTTATGAAACATAAGTAAGAATCCTTTGAAAGGTTTAAAGAATTCAATAATGAAGTACAAAATCAACTTGGTAAAAGTGTTAAGATACTTTGATCAGATCGAGGTGGTGAATACTTAAGCCAAGATTTTAATGACCATCTAAAAGGGTGTGAAATAGTTTCACAACTTACTCATCCTGCTACACCACAGTGGAATGGTGTATTTGAGAGAATAAATTAAACATTATTCGATATGATTCGTTCTATGATGAGTAATACAGATCTTTCGATTTTCTTTTGGGGACATACTCTAGAAATACCTGCTTTCACACTGAATCATATTTTATCTAAATAAGGACAAAAGACACTATATGAGTTATGGACTGGTAAAAGTCCCAATATATCTTTCATGAAGATTTAAGGCTATGAGGCATACGTTAGTTGTCAAACTTATGAAAAACTTGGACCTAAATCTGATAAGTGTTTCTTTGTGGGGTGTCCTAAAAAACCCAATGGATACTATTTCTATAATCTAATTGAGCAAAAAATGTATATTACTTGAAATGCTATCTTTTTAGAAAGAGAATTTATATAAAAAAAAACTAATAGAAGGAAAATAGAACTCAAAAAAGTTCAAGATTTATAAAAAAGAGATGAGACTTATATGGAACTTGGGCAGAGTTCACAATTTGTTGTTAAATAAGAATCTACTCCCATAACACAAATCCTACATAGGTCTAGTAGAATATATCATAAGCCACAGAGATATGGATTTCTCATGACTCAGCATGGTAATGTGTTGCTCATGGATCGAGATGAGACTATGACCTATCAAGAAGCAATAATGAGTCCTGACTCTGACAAATGGCTTGAAGTCATAAAATCTAAAATGAAATCTATGTATATTAACCAAGTATGGACCTTGGTGGATCCACCTAAAGGGGTAAAATCCATTGGCTACAAGTGGGTCTTCAAGAAGAAGACTGACATAGATGGTAATATACATACCTTTAAGGGGGGCGATTGATTGCTAAAGATTTTAAACAAATTCATGGTATTGACTATGATAAAACCTTTTCTCCAGTTGTCATGATTAAATCAATTTAGATTTTACTTATAATAGATGTATTCTACAATTATAAAATTTGACAAATGGAATTCAAAATTGTATTGCTCAATGGACATTTATTAGAGGATGTGTATATGATACAACCTGAAGTTTTATCAATTTAGAGAATGTTGAAAAGGTCTGTAAGTTGCAAAAATCTATTTATGAATTTAAGCAAGCCTCTCAGAGATGGAATCTTCACTTTGATAATGTAATCAAAGAGTTTGGTTTCATTAAAAATGAAGATGAACCTTATGTTTACGAAAGAGTCAGTGGGAGCAGTATAGTATTCCTGGTATTATATGTAGATGACATATTACTTATTAGGAATGATATCTCTACTTTACAATCTATAAAAGTATGGCTTGGGAAAAACTTTCAATGAAAGACTTAGGTGAAGCCTTTATATGTATTAGGTATTAAGATCTATAGAGATAGATCAAAAAGACTGATTGACCTGAGTTAAAGTACAAACATAGATAAAGTGCTAAAGAGGTTTATTATACAAGAATCCAAGAAAGGATTTCTACATATGTCACATGGAATAAATCTCTCAAAAGAGTAGTATCCTAAAACACCAGAAGAAAGATAACACATCAATAATATTTCTTATGCATCTTCTATAGGATCTATCATGTATGCCATGATATATACTCGTCCAGATGTCCCGTATGCTTTGAGTGTAATAAGTAAATATCAAGTTGATCCAGGTGAGTATCACTGAACAGCTATAAAAAATATCCTTAAATACTTAAGAAGAATCAAGGATGCTTTCTTAGTTTATGGAGGTGAGGTAGAGCTCTTTATGAAAGGTTACATTAATGCTAGCTTTTAAATTGATAAAGATGATTCACGATCGCAATTGGATTTTGTATTTTGCTTTAATAATGGAACTATAAGCTGAAAGAGTTCCAAGTAAGGTACAATAGCTGATTTTACGATAGAGGCTGAGTATATAACTGCCTCTAATGCAGCAAAGGAAACTGTTTAGATCAAGAAGTTCGTCATTGAGTTAGGGGTTATCCAAAGCCTTACAAACCCAATAGAGCTTTATTATGACAATAATAGGGATATTACATAGGCTAAGGAACCTAGATCTCACCAAGGATTCAAACATATACTTTGGCGCTTTCATCTTATTTGAAAGATTATCGAGAGAGGAGATGTGAAGATATGCAAAATACCAACAGATGATAATATTGTCAACCCATTGACGAAGACTCTGATACAATAGAAACATGATCGTCACACTAGATCCCTATGTATTAGATACATAAGAGATTATATTTAGTGCAAGTGGGAGGTTGTTGGTGTATGCCTTAAGATCCGGTGGTTATATTGGATATTAAGGATATTATGTATCATAACATTATTAATTTTATATATATATATATATTGTTATTACATATCTGTGTACTTAATAAATGTAATAATACCCTTAGGATAGTGAATTCAATTAGTTGAATACTATTTTTAAAATGTCCCTAATTAAGTATTATTATAGATAAGGCAACAATAATATATTAAGATTAGTATGTGCAGTGACTGATGATGATATAAGATGTGTCATGATATGAGATATAAAGTCAACACAAGGGTACAAGTTAGTGAAGTAATGTATTAGACTGACTTACCATGAGAATGCTACATGGATTATTATATAAGTGTCATAAGCGATTCTCATAGTGACAATGGTATATATGATCCTTTGACTTGAGATCATCATGGTTCCTAACATAGTGAATGATATATTTTGATATTTTCAAACATTATCCATAACAGGATGAACTATAAGGAAAACAATTATATATATCATAAATCATGTAGAGGGATATGTTTGATCAAGATAGAATTTGTCCCTTCCATATCTTTGAACCTTTTTGATTGAGTATAATTATTAAAATACATGGCCATACTTAAAAGCATCAGTATGTGATATTGATTTATTTGATCAATTAATTATACTCAGGATATAGAAGAAATGTAAAGATTGACCTTTACGAGGATGACATAATCTATGCCTCGTGTTTAACTAAGATATCAAGAACAAAGGGATTAAAACTATATGGTAATATTGGTCACGGGATAAAATTTGATGTCGAACCTTTCACATTCTCCTCATGTAGATGGTCTTAATGTGTTGCTAGACACAGCTCATGATTGTGATATCAAAATTAGATTTTAATATCACTACTAACGTTACGAGAACCTATTGGGTCACACATTAGAACGAGAAAATCGAAAGTATAAATTCATAAGATGAATTTATCTTAGTTCGTGGAAACTTTGTGTTGATTAGGGTTTTGCCAGATCTATTTAATAAAGTTAGGCTAAAGATGTTGGTTAAAAACTTTATTAAATAGTTTAAGCTTTAAGAGTAAGGCCAAGCCCAACACGAATATTAGGCTTTTTTTTTTTATTAAACCCTAACCTTAAAATGTAATATAAAAGAAACCTTTTATTGCGTTAAAAATGTAAGTTTGCCTAGGGTTTATTCTTTATGTTTTCTTAAGGGAAGAAAAATGCAATAGAGACCAAAAGCATAGAGAAACATAAATAAGAGCTAGCACTTGGAATATTGATTCATCATATTTGTGTGGCTACCATAAAAGCACAAATTTGAAGATTTGTATTTTTGATTTGCAAAAGGTATGAGTTTTTGAGCTTGTTTAATGAGACACTTGGTTTATCGCATGGATTCTTAGAATGAAATCAAAATTTTTTGTTTTCGCTGATCTTGTATATCTTTAATTTCCTTATAGGATCTTTATTGGTTATCTTTAGATGAAAAAAATAGGACAAGATGCATTATTAGTAGAGATATCAAGTTTAATGAAAATTTAATATTGATATAAAGGAATAAAATTAAAACTAAATATAAATTAGAAGCTATGTTAAGAATTCTGTAAAATAAGAATAATGCAACGTGGTCAGAATGAAGTCTGACCTGCTAGCTTTTCTTCCATACCAACTTAGCATTTTCATCATATGATTGATAAAATCATTATCTTTCAAAATTTCTTGGATTGCTTACATGTGTCTTCTAAAATGTTTTGGCTTGTCATTCTATTATAAATGCTTTGTCATTTATTCCTTTAAAATCAACATCATGATCGGTAATTTTGTATTTGAAAAAATGAATGAAAAATAACTCTAAGAAATGTGTTTGCTTATCAATCATCTTCTTCTTCCTTTTTAATTTCTGTAATCAACTTTTTTAACTTGGTATCAGAGCTAATGTGCATGAAAGCATATAATGCTCCTCTGAAACCTCTTGGATCTTAAATCAAATTATCCTAGGAGCAAACTTACCCACCTTCTTGTTCATAATACCTATAAACTCACCAACATCAATTACTAATTGTGAAAATCTTAGATCCTTCCACGTGTTCATGTAAATGGCCTAATAGGAATTCTGGATGGCACAAATTGAGGTCCTAGTCTCTTGATTTATGGATCTATCAAGGGATGAAGCAAGACCTAACCCTTGTGAGCTAGTTACTGTCCTCTATGATTGAGGGAGTTTTAACAACAATAATCTACTGAAAAAGCTTACATGAAGTATAGGATGTGCTGAAAAAGCAGTTCGTAGCTTAAACAAATACCAGAGTATTGCATCTGAGAAATTAAATCATGAACACTGAAAAAGGGCAATACAAGTATGAATAACTACTTTAACAAAATGAAAATGTTGGTTGAAAGCTTAAGGGTAATTTGATCTATTATATTTGAAGAGAAATTGATTATAAGACTTATGAAAGGGCTGGGTGATGAATATAATGCATTAGTTATTAATATTACATCGAACATAAAAAAGCTAAGTCTGAAAGATGTATGTGGCTTGTTATTGAGTTACAAAAGTATGATAGAAAAGAACCGAAGCTTTAGCAATCTAAGCAGTGGCACGGATAAGCAAGTAAATCTAGTAACTAAGACTATCAACAATCGTAACAATCAATTTCAAAGGAGGAATTGGAATGGACAAGATAGATTAACTTATTCAAGTGGTAGAGCTCATCGAAATGCAAACTCAACTGGTGGAAATCAATCTTAACCACATCCACTAGCAACTGAAGGTGGCGGAGGTCATAGAAATTCAAGGAACAAACCACAGTGTCAAATTTCCAACAAGCTAAGACACATTGCAGTAACTTGTTGGCATAGATTCAACAGCGATTTTTAACCTCAGGAGCCAAGAGAAGCTTTGGTTACATCCTTAGCAGCAAGCTTAGTTGATAATATTTGGTATTTGGATAGCGGAGTCACTGATCATGTAACTCATAACCTAAACAACCTAAATTTTGCATCTAAATATTTTAGGATGAACATCTATTTGTAGATAATTATTTTTTACTCAAGATTCTTTATATAAGAAAATCTTAACTTGCCACACTTGTCACACATCAAAATAGAAACATTGTTCTTAATAATATTTTATATATCCCATAAATCACTAAGAACCTTGTTAGTATATCCAGATTGTTTTATGATAATAACCTCACCATTATGTTCTATAATAACTTTACTAAATTAAGGACAATGATTAAAAAATATTTCTCTTACAAGGAATAGCTGATGGAGGTTTGTACAAGTTGATATCACATATTTTATCTTCTAGTTTTGCATCATCTTCACTTGTAGCTCACAAGAATTTATCTGTTTATTAAGCTTCAGTGTCTATGCTATCATCTTTTCAATCTAATCTTTCTAAAAATAAAATAAGTAGCAAAATCAATATAGAAAAACTTGAGCTATGGCAAAAGAAACTTGGCCATTCTATTTATTAACAAAGAGCTATTGTAGAATTCACTCCATTTTAAAGTTTATACAAAACTAAACCTAACCTCTTCTTTTTGAAAGTTTTTGGATGTGAATGTTACTCATATCTTATACCATATAGGAAACATAAGCTATTTATATCATACCGAGGTTAAGTTTATATCACAAAGGGTATTTATATTCATATAACTCTGGTAGAATTTTCATTTTTAGATATGTGAAGTTTAATGGATCAAAATTTTCCTTTGAATCAGGATAATTCATTTTACTAACATTTCTTACTTTTATATCTATAGAAAATAATGAAATGTTCTTTTAGTTTCTGTCTTTACCCTCTATTGGAACTAGTAAATTTGGTGTAATACATGCAAGTGAAATTTTCATAGTTACTCCCTTAATTGAGAACTATTCCTCAAGTCTAGAATCTTCAAGCACATTTTCATTAAAACCTAAAATTGATCCTAACTCCTCTTATCTTAATGTTATTACATATACTCAAGCACTTTTCAACCAATATTCTAAACCTACTGTCAGTTTGCCTTAACCTACTTCCTATTATTCTATGACCATTAAATCCAAATTTGGTATTTATGAACCAAAGATTTACACAACCACCATTATCCTTTTTAACACTTAGACAGCCTTGGAAAATTTATAGTGCTGAAAGACAGTAGAAGATGAATTTAATGCACTTCAAAGAAATAACACTTGGGTATTAGTGCTGTACAAGCTTGAATATAAACTAGTAGGAAAATAAGTGGATTTCAGAGTGAAAAAGATCCAAATAAGGACAAATATAAACTAAAAGCCAAACTAGTAGCCAAGGGTTTTCTTTAAACTCTTGGAATTAATTTTGGAGAGACTTTCAACCTTGTAGTTAAGGTTACAACCATTAGAATTGCCTTGATAGTGGTAGTGGTGAATGATTGGAATATCAAACAAATATATTTGAACAATGTCTTCTTGAATGGTGATTTAACTAAAAATATTTTGATACCTTAACCTCAAGGTTTTGATAATCCAAGTAAACCAAATCATGTGTGCCTTCTAAAGAAAGCTCTTTACGTGTTGAAGTAAGCTCTAAGAGCTTACTTTTCAAATTAAATATAGTATTGGAAAAATATAAATTTAGAAGCTTAATGTCAGATAACTTTCTATTCATTAGAAGATTAAAAAGAGATATTACCCTTGTGCTAGTTTATGTTGATGACTTAATCATCACAAGGAATAATTCTATGCTATTAGAAGAATTAATTCAAAAACTGACTAGAAAATTTGTTTAAAAGTTATGGGTAAGCTACATTATTTTCTTGGAATTGAAAGAAAGCGATGACACATCACAAACTCTTTCTGAATCAAAATATATTAGTGACATTCTTGAAAAAAAATATATTCAGGAATGTAAAAGAATAAATACTCCAATGTATTTTAACACTAAATTAGAGAAGAAAACTAGAATTCCTTTTGTAAATCCTACTCTCTATATAAGTGTCATAGGCTCACTTCAGTATTCAACCATCACTAGGCTTGACATTAATTTAGTAGTGAATAAGTTGAGTTAATATATGGCTTAACCTATGGAACAACATTGAAAGTCTTGTAAGAGAATCCTGAGATACTTAAAAGACACAATTCACTTTAGTCTTGAGTTTCACAAAGATAACAAAACAGAGTTAGTAGCTTTTTCTGATGTAGATTAAGGTTGTGACCTTGATGATAAGAAATCTATTAGTGGCTGTTCTGTATATCTTACTAGAAATTTGGTTGCCTGGTTCTCAAAAAAGCATAATGCAGTAATCAGATCAAGTGCAAAAACTGAATATAAAGCCTTAGCTCTTGCCAGTACAGAATTAACATAGATTAAGTTTGTGATAACAAAAATCTCACTTACACATTCAAAATTGATGCTCATTTGGACAAACAACACTAGTGCAGTTGTAGTTGTAATTGTTAGAGATATGACCTAGAACCAATCGTGTCATATGGTTCTAGTTTATTATTTCTTAAGTATATACCTTTTGTAATTAATTATAAATTGTTTACGATTAATTAAATGGCATTATTCTATCTTG
>JAVXUL010031495.1:0-11406 GCA_035590515.1 Trichilia minutiflora
ATTAATTTATAAAAATATTTTAAATATTTTATTATTTATATATTATTAAAAATTCCGTTTTTACGTTTCAATTTTACGTTCCGTTTTTTTAAATAGAAAACGATTTTAATTAAAATCACGTTTTTAATAACCTTGTTTAACATCATATGCTCTAAATAATTCAAATTCTCTTTAAGTACCGGTAGTTGTATTTAATAATAATTAAAAAAAAAATTAAAAAAAAAAAAAAAAAAGTTAAGGAGAATTTTGAGTTTACAATTTTTTTTCCACTTTACAGTGCCACGTTAGGTGTAAATCTTGCACATCATACAGACAAATTAGTAAATTACTTAATTATTTAATTATCTAAAATTCATCTCTCGTATAAGAATCTTTATTGGTTAATATGAGCTTAATTTGCTTACAAGCTACGTTTTGTTGTATCTTATTATAATTATTAATATAATTAATAAAATTTAAAATAAAATCTACCCAACCCTAAATTATATTGAATTGTTGTATAGGCAAAGCAAATATGCTGCAATAATATATTTATAAATATAATATTAAAAAAATTGCATACTTTTTATCTTAAATTTCATCAATTAGTAGATATCAATTCAATCAATTGCTCAACTACTTATTTTAGGTGGAGTCAATAAATTAGAACATCTCATTAAATGGATGCTTTATCATTACAATCTAAAATAATATGATAATTAGCAATTGAATAATATTTACATGATTACATAATAAAATAAACAACTATCTCAATTGAGATAACAATCATCATATTATTGATTTTTTTTCTAAAAAATTATGAGAAATAAATTATTTGACGTACAAAAAAACAACGGAAGAGAGAAGAAAGAGAAAACAAACAAGTTTTTAATTAAAAATTAAATTATTTTTAATTAAAAAATAAATTTTCTATTTCGAAAACTGTAATCATATGTTCACCTTTATCTTGAACATTTCATAATAATTAACGAAACTGTTTAGGTGCTTGCAATTTGCACATAATTCGTATCATTTTGATTTGAATTTGAGTGAGAAATTTTTGTACCGCTAACAATATAAATTATTCCATCAATAATTATGTCTATCAACATTTCAGAATTTGGGTCGTTAAGGAATGATTTACACATAATATTAGTCAAAAGAAATAGTCTTTAATGTACAAAATTTGTGAAGTCCACACTTTATAAAATGTATATATTTATATTCAAATGGTATTGTTTAAAATTACATTATATATATATATATATATAAAGATTAAATACTATAACATGCAAATTAAATAATTGATTTTTTTTATTGTATACAAGGAAAACTCTTACACCCATTCATCATCGAGAGGTCCAATCGAACACGGGACTGGTGCATCATTTAAAAAAGGGACCTCACGGATCACCTGATAGTCGTTCTAAATCACAGAGTGTATGCACACGGATCATACACGATGGTACTAAGTACATAATAAAACCTTTGTCTTAACCCTCTTAATGTTTTAATAGAGAGAATTCTGAGATAAAAATTGAACTTGAGATCTTAAGGTCCATAGGACCAACCCCTAGCCACTTGGGAGGATTGAAAATTTCAACTCTATAGGAAATACAACATAATAATTAAAATTATTATCAATAAATATAAAAATAATATATCAAACTAAATCAGATACAAAATTTTCAAAATAAAATATTTATATTATTAATTAGAAGATTGTTGATTATAAGCTCAAAAATAAAATTTACCTCTTTACTCATTCACTCTTTCAATTTTTTTTGTGTCTCTCCCAATTTTGTGATATTACAAAACTCTATTTTTATATACTAACTAAAAAAAACATATATATATATATATATATATATATATATATATATATATATAATGTAAATTTTTTATATGTTTTAGAATTAAAATAGTAGTTAACTAAAAAATTTGTTCATTCAAAATTTTAATCAATTCTAAACAAAACTCCCTCTTTATAATTTTTATTTTTAATGATCTTTATACATGATTTCTCATTATCAAAGAATAATGTAAAATAAAAGATTATACAATATTTTTAATTTTGTTTTTATTTATTAGTAAGATTGTATTAGTTACCAACCTCAGGGGTAGTCCAATAATAGGATGAGTTGGACGGATAATCTTGTGTTTGCGAGTCTCGTGTTTGATTTATGGGATATGTATCTTGTTGAAGCATTAAGGATAAGAAATTTGAATTTTATCAATTCTACTTTCATACATTCGGATGATTTTTGGATAAATTGAATATCACCTCCAAGTGATTTTTGGACAGATTGAATATCACATAAAATAATATATTTAATCATTTATTTGACTAGAGATTGAATGAATGAGATTGAGTTTTTCAATTTAAAAAAATAAAAAAAAAGATTGTATTAATTATAGTGGAATTACTTATATTATTGATTTATCTACAATTTGATGTTGATATGTACAATATTGAATTATCTATAATTGGGTGTTGATATCATGTATTTGTCATTTTAATAGATATTGTATTAGTAAGGATGAAATGTTAGTTATTTTTCAAAAATAATTAAAAAGAAGAAGAAGAAGATATGTACAACGTGTGGCATACCTAATTCACCTAAAATTACTAAGAAAATCCAATATTTGATACCTATATAGGCTGAATCAAATCAACATACATTGGCCATTGTTTATCAATCACAACAAACAAAAATCACGGGAAAAGTTCGATATTCATTAATTCAGCAAGCTCGTCTGCAAATTGATGGAGAGATGTAATTAGAAATATTTAATACATTAATCAATACTAGAATGACTGTTCTTTTAAAAAAAAATTTAAAATTATGCAACTAGTGGCTAAAGCCTAGGCCACCAATCAAAGGTTCATGATAAGAAAGGAATGGGATTATAATTTGGTTATTAAAAATATAAAGAAAATTATTTTTTTTAAAAATAGAAACCAACTTTTTTTAAGTTGTGTGGGAGAAGTATAAGTGCTTTTCGTAAGTATCGAGAAATGCTGACGGCTTGAATGCTAAAAAGCATGCTTTTTCATCTACTACTTGAGACAACAAACGAATCAGAAGCAGAAGCAGATGCTCTTTTTATTTGCTTTTGGTTATTCTTCTTCTCCATTGATGGCTTCCGATAAATTAAAGGCGGAGTAAGAAGTAAGGACATATAATAAGAACTTTTGATCAATGATTTAAAAAAAAAAACATAATTAAAAGGGTGATTAGATTAGGTTTTCTTAATGATTATATATAATATATGTACGACTTGGTAAAAATTTCATGAAAATATATGTGTTTGACATAATAAGATTTATTTATTAATAAGGTAGTTCATTTTTTTGTGAAAATAAACAATAAATAATCGTGAATTTTAATATAAAATTAATTAATAATAATCTTAATCTGCAATTCGAACCTGGACTAGAGATTTTGATTCTTGATAGTGATACCAACCGCGTTAGAAAAAAGAGAAAAAGTAAGCTATCGTCTTCAAAAAGTGGATTTATTTGGATAAAAGAATTATTTCCATTTATGATAACTCAAGTAAGGTAAAGGATCATTTTTTTTCCTACCCTTCTAAAATTTACTCCAACTTCAAATTTTTAACTTAGAGAGCTTAAAGTCAAATGCATTATTATTTACCACTGAAACAATTCAAATTATATATTTAATAATTACAAAAAAATTTAAACATATTATTTGAATATTTAATATCTTTAATTTTAAATTTTAATAAATAGATTAATAAAAAATTATAAATTATGTAATGTTTGAGTTTTATTTTATAATAATTATTGTTAGTGTTAGTGGTATAAATTCTAATTAAATTTTTTATCTTTTCTATGAATCCAAGTTAATATACGTATTTATATATTATATTATAAATCCAATTTTAAAATAAACTTCGGTCAAACTTTTAAATTTAGTATTATTTTATGATAATATATAAAACACACATATTTATAAAAATATATTTAAAATAATTGTCGACCCGATTTAACTTTGTCAATGAAATTATCTACTTTAATGCTAAACTTTTCAAAATTTAAAATTTTTTGTTTATTTTAATTTTTATTTATGTCAAATCCAGTAAAATTAATGAATATCACATATATATTAAATCAACCCAATGGATATAAATCAAAATATTATGAGCAGGAATGCACCTAATAATTCTTACATTTGTATACAATCAACATTATCCAAGATATGCACATGCCTTTTATTTTTTCAGAAATTAAAATTGTAAAGGGATAAGTATACTCCGTGAGTGAATATAACTATAAAATAGGTAAAAAAACTATATAAATAAATATAACCAAGTATAGCATTATTAAGAAACTTCTTAAGAAAACCTGGTCCATTTTAAATCTCAATTTTAATAATACATAGCTTTGTTGAGTCTCTTCTAAACCTTATTTTATGTCACGTCCCAAACCTATGATTGACATGATCACGAATTCTAGAAAATTACATTCTATTAACTTATAATATACTTCTAAAACACATAAAGTCTTAAATATATTTTTCAACCCATTTCTCTTCTTCTTCTTTTTTTAATTTACCTGTATCAAAATTTCAAATTTATAAGACATATGAAACATGTAATTTTGAAAGTTATTTACAAAATTCAGGAGTAGATATATAGTTCATATAGTTTCTATTATATAACAAGATCAGAATAACAATGTTGGTATGCAAGGTCAAATCAAGATTAAGAATGACATACAAAACCGCATCTACAATAAAATATCAAACATTGGCTCTTGAATCATATCTATATAAATACCAATATCATAACATATATTTTCATATCATATACATTTATTTACCATTGTTGAACCATTTAAATCATACATGAGTATATATATATATATATATATATATATATGAAATCAGATTTATATAACAAGGCCAAATTACCGTTAACCCAATGTTATCATATATGTATATAACTATTATCACATTATTTTAAGGAAATACAAATCCAATTCCATATGTTAACCTTATAGTGATCTTCTGGTCCTAATTTTATATACACACACGCACACACGTTAAAATATTAGTCTAATGATCTCATAACTTATCGCACAAAATATCCCATGATCTATATAAATTTCACACAAATCAAAATTGTATAACTATATTATTACAAAATAAACCTTATCATAGTTATACCACAATCATATAAAACAATATCAATATCATAACATCCATAGTTAGCCTTCGACCTCAAACATATAAATATATATAGTATACCATGAATCATTATAAAATTATCTTATGTACATTCATAACAAAATTATATTAAGCCTCTTACTGACCTTAATCTCATACAACTCATCATCATCTTTCAAACCAATCTATAATTTTTATTGTCTTAATATATAAAAATATATAAGTTTTATAAATATTTAAAAGAAAACAAAGAAAGTAAAAAATAATCCACTAACTTATAGAATGGGTATGCACTTTCTAATATTCATCACTTTATTCAACTTTTTTCCCCAACATTTGATGCTTAATTGTACATACTAATATGCACATTATTTTCTACACTTTAAATGATAACAAGAAAACCCTATTCATATGATTACATAATCAAATCCTGAATTCCTAATTCAAAACCTATTCATTTCATCCAAATTTGATTTGGATTATTTATCTAATTTTTAATAATAAAATCTCATTATCATTCTCATGACTCGTCAAATATATATAAATTTAACCATAATTTAATTAAGACTAACATTTCAAACTAAATTTGGAATCTAATTTACTAACCTATTCAATTTAATTAGTCGTATTTCTATATTTATTATAGTTATTCTATTCAATTAGATATAATTATGCAAAATTGAGATTCGTGAACAATAACTTTTGTAAATAGTTATTTAAATTCTTAAAATATTAATTTAATGTTTAAACTAAGTCTAAAATCTTAACGAAACTAATTTAACCTTAAGACACTTCATTTACTAGTTTTTGTTCTTAAAATGAATGAAACTGCGAGTAAACTTATAATTTTATTTTTATTATAGTTTTAAAAATTAAAAAATTGAGATATTTTCGATAAAGGACTTAAATGAAGAGTTAATTTTATTTAGAATATAATTGTAATAAATTATTTATTAGGAGGCCAAATGTGAGAATTTATATGCATGATTATTTATTTTCGTAGGTATGATAATAAATATAATTTATTTAAAATCTCAATTTATATCAACCAATTTAACTCGCCACCGTCTTTATTTATTACTCTTGTCGGTCATCTGCCATTAAAATCATTGTTTATATCATTAGAATTTTCGTTGAATGCTCCACGCATTAATATCATCGTCATCTCTGTCCAATTAATTGTTTGTCGTAGATTTCAGTCTGAAATTTTTACACCGAGTATTTTAATCTTAGATCTACGACGAATGAATGATCTGACAAAGATAATGATGATAGCCATGCGTTGCCTGTTTAACGAGAATTTTAACGATAATAACCGTAATCTAAACGAAAGGTAGTCGGCGGTGGAAAACGATGGCCGAGGCGATAAATGGTGTCTCTGAGGACTGGTGGTGACAGTATTATTTATCTATTTTCATATGAAAATGATAATTATATAGATTATTTTAAATAATTATTGTAAATTTATGTTACATTTTTATATATTTAATAAATGATTATTTATTAAAATAAATAATAAAAAAAATATTTATATGTTACAAATAATATTTTTAAAATAAGTTATTTTTGAAGTAATATTGGAGTTTGTATTTATATTAGTACAAAATTGAAATAATTTCTATTTTTGTTGATATAAAAATTAATGTAAAATTGTGCTCTATTGATGAAAAATTAAAGTGGATCATATGATGTATTTTTATATATAAATAAATATGTTAAATTAATTTTATTAATTTTTTGTAAACTGAAATAAAAAATTAATTCTTTTAAATTTTTAATGATATTAAATTAAACTTGGTCAAATAATCATTTCACTTTTTTGTCTTTATTATAAGTTATTTTTGGGCCAAACTCTGTTCAAATAATTATTTTATTTTATTTATTCTTATTAAAAATCATAATAATCATTTTATTAATCGAACTTTCGATTAAATGATCATCTTATTTTCTTTTTCTCTCTATATATTTGCTTGTTTTAAATATTGCGTAAATGTAAATTCATTTTTTTAATTATATTATTAGCGAGATTCAAATGTTAAACTTTTCGTATCACTATAAAAGATTTCGCGAATTAAACTAACCAGAATTCACATATCTTAGTTTCCATATTAATAAACACACATTCCTTTAAATAATAAAAATAAAAACTTTGTCACAAGATCAAAAAGGGAACAATGCCTTATCTATCATGAAAATGATGAATGCAAAGAATCCATAAACTTTTGATATCAACAATCAAACTCTTTCCAAATTTCGTTTCACATTAACTCTTGAAAATAACAAATTATATATATATATATTTAAAAAATATACCATGTCAAATACCTTTTGCTTTACATGATTTCATAATCCTCAGTATCCCCTCATTTTAAAACATTAGGCGTGGGGGCTTTGTGGTTTCTTGATAGGAAGAAAAGTTTTGATGCATTGCCCCAAGAAAGGGAAAGAGAATTGAAGATAATCCAATTAATTAAAGCTTCAAAAAATCATAATTTTATTTACGTGCATGTTTCCGATTTACAAAGTTATTGTTTGATAAACACTTTACATCAATTTTAGCCATGCAAGAAAAATATAGTCGAGTTTGATCCAAAAAGAAAAGGGTAAAATAATAATAATAATAAACGGAGTCCATTTATGATGCAAAATTAGGATTTCTATGTTAATTAAAATTTTTATAAACACAGATTAAAAATCTTATCCTTTATCTAATAATAAAATCTGAAATCAAAATTTGTGTGGATATAAAATCTGAGTATGAAATTAATTGGAGAAAATATAAAAGATTCGAAAACCAAACGAAGAAGAAAGTTGTGATTTTGTTTGGATAACTGGGTCCATGAATGACTCATGAGAATCAAAATTTTATGAATTTCGGTATCCAAAATCCAAGTTGTTAATATAATGTCAAAACATTTGTCATCTTCAATTTTTCATGATGCCATGCTGCTTGATTTATGTGGACAATATAGACCCAACTTTTGTATATTTAGTTTTATAAATAAAATAAAATAAAATAAATTATTGCTTCGTATTTTTTATTTATTTATTTTAAAAAGTATTTTGATCGTCATTTCTATATAATTTACTATTTTTTAAATATGTGATATAAAAAGCAGAAATCAAGCTAGCAAACAAGCAGGGGCGGAGCCAGGATAATAAATTGAGGGGGCCAAAATAAATTTTTTTTTATTTTAAAAAGGATCTAAAAAAAATATTTACTTTATTAATAAAAAATTTTGAAATTTTTAAAAATTTGGGGGGGCCATGGCCCCCTCACCACAAACGTGGCTCCGCCACTGCAAACAAGTAAAATACACACACAAACACATGTAAGCATATTTTGATTGGTCTAAATTATATCTAGTCATCTTTTAGTTTCAACAATTTTTTTAGGATCAATTATCCCATAACAATTTTTATTTTCTTAATTTTAGTAAATGATTTTTAGATTGAAGACAGAATGATATTTAAGAATGTAATCTCAGATTTTAGATTGTATCTCTCTTTTTAAAGAATCATTTTAGAATTATGCCTCAAGTACTTCCTGTTTTCTTAATATATTAATTGTAAAGTGTAAACTCTGATGCCATATATGCATGGAACAAAATAAAGGTAGTACCGATATTATCTTCAGATTATTTAAATGAAAATTTTTTAAAGGTTGAAAAAAATATCATTTTTATTTGAATTTAGCACTGAAAAAAAAAGGATTGTAAATTATGGTGAGAAAGTGTTATTTTTTAATTAAAAAAACAATTATGGGTAATGGCAATCGTAGAGTTTGTTTCAGCCCATTGCATTTATAGAAAAGAAGCCCATTTTTAACCTTCTATGCATTTGAATGTTGAAACAGAAATAAGTAGGACCTATTTGGGTCTTTTCTTTTGGCATAAAATATGATTATTAATAAACTTAGTAAAATAAAAAAGAATAAAATACAATGTAATTATTTTTGGAAATTAAAATATAGTGTAATTACATTCACCAAAACGACTAATGAGATAGTATTGATTAATGCATGGAGATTGAGGAGTCAACATTGATTATTAAGTTTAAATTATCTTTTTTAATTTTAAAAATTTTAATATTTTAAATTTTTTTTTATGATATATTAACATAAAACAAGTGACAATGGAAAACCAAATAATAGCTCAATTAAGTCCATTATAATTGCCCTTAAAAAAAAAGTCTATTATAATTATAATTAAAATTTTAAAGATCAAATAGCTAATAAAATTTTTAAATATACTACCAATTAATTAAAAGGCTGATAAATCTTTATCAATAACATATATTTATTTTTAAATACCGAAGAACAAAATCATATCCATAACTCTTTATTCCATTCGAATTTTTTGGATTAAAATTTTAATTACGAATTGAGTGATAATTTCTAGTAAATTTTGAAGCACAATTTGTAATCTCATACAAAACAAAAAGAGATTAAAATGGGGATCACTACTACGTCATTACATCCCGCCAAAAGTCAAATTGTTCAAGATAGGCTCGGGTTCTGGTTCGGAAAGCCGTTGTTCCATGCCTCTTTTTTATTTGACCATTTTACCTCGGTAATTACTTACTTCTATTCATTTCCCACCATCCCAGTCAGCGAAGAGTTTTTGAAGCGGAAGGGAAAGTGAGTAAGAGAAATTAGGGGTTTAGCTGATTTTCCTTGATGGACGGTGTCAGAGTTCTGGATTCCGATAATTGTAGTGTTATCTCTGGTAAGCCGTTTGTTCTTTATTTTTTGGTTATTCTCGATTTTGTTTTAATGTATTAGAAAACTCCAAAAATTGAAATGATAATTTTGAAGTTCGGTTTTGCGGCGAAATTATTTTTTCTTCTTGGGATTCTGAGAAATTGGCTAATAGGTTTTTTACGTTTCAATGCTGTGAAACTAGTTTGCTGGGCTTGGTTGATGAAAAAATGTGGGAAATCATATTATTCCTATAAACTTACGCACTGAGGCTTCTAGGGTTAGGTTTTGCTAATTTTATGAGATGGGAGGGATATAATGTAGAAATTTGTTAAATGTTGTTTGTTTGATGAAAAACTAGTGAAAAGGGAAAAACCTGAATATGGATAACCAGTTAGTTGCATGTAAATACAGATATTTCACTGAATTTTGGGGAGTTGTTCACAACTTTCGATGTTCTTATGGTAATTATACTTTTTGGGACAGAAATCCATTTTATGCTCTTCTTTTTTGAAGTTTATGGAAACTGAAGAAAAATTATACTTATGTTCTATTGAATCCTGATGGGATTTGGATTTGTGAATAACTTGATGAGAAATTGTTATGGTTTTTTGGATAATAAAGCTAAAAGGGAGAAGATGAGAAGGGGATCTAAAATGGGTAGTCCCCAAAGGAAAAGACTAGCTGACATAAGCAACTTACAGCTGCTGCCAAAACTTTCAAAACTTGATGAAAAGTCTCAGCCCACCATTTCACTTGCAACTACTGAATATATTGACAAGCTTCACAAGGTATACTTTTGTGGAGCTTAACTTCTCTTTTATATCTCTTTTATATGCATGGATACCTGGATGTCTCTTCCTTTGTTTAGCTCATTGGATATTATTCTGTTTCTGTCTTCCAGGAAAATATGACCCTGATGAAAGTTCTCACCGAGAGAAAGTATTCTTTGTGATTTATTATTTTAAGTTTCCTTTTCTTGGCATATTACATGTGATTTGCAGATTTGGTGAACCAAGGATGCCATCATACCCTCAGTGCAAAATGTGCAAGAGGGAAGCTGGGAACATGGATCAACTTTTCTTGCATTACCTTCTTTACAAATATGGCTTATTTAGCTTTGGACTTTCAATTCATACTTCTTGGGTTGTGCCTCAATATTGTGATTCTATAGGAAAATTCACCATGGTCAAGGGCAAAATAAGAAAGCATGATGTTTATTTTTCTTATTTGCCAAGATTTGGAGGCAGAATTGACTTGAAGTGAAGCTTTTCGTTGGGTTGATTTTTTTTTTTTGTGTTTGTGCATTGGTGTTCTAAGTTTTGATTAAAGAATTCCCGGCATGTTAATTTCTTTGCTTTTGTTTTTGGGACTGCTTGTTGACTTCCATGTTAATTGCCTTTTCTACCAATAAAATTTTACACAGTTTCTTATCAAATGAATGCAGTGATTTGGTTTTGTCACTTTTACTTTGTGCATTTTCCCTCCTTAGCTGTAGTTGGCAGTAAAATCATTGAGTTGAGTGGGATTGAA
>JAVXUL010031506.1:0-11405 GCA_035590515.1 Trichilia minutiflora
ATTTAATTAATCGTAAACAATTTATAATTAATTACAAAAGGTATATACTTAAGAAATAATGACCCAGAACCATATGACACGATTGATTCTAGGGCAAATCTCTAACAATAATCGATATCATACTTACTAAGTTTGATCAACCATTTCACCAATCATCCGGTCAAATCTGGTTTGTGAAAGATTTGTCTCAGGGGTTGATTTATTATCACAATTATCTAATGTGCCTAGAAGTAGGACGTAACTTTTTTACGAATGTGACAAATGAAAGAGCAAGCTTTTCTGTTGAAGAGTATCTTATCTCGGCATCTAATAGAGTTTTGCTTGTATAATAACTAAGTCTCTTCACCTTCTCAGCGTCTTCTTTAATTAAGACGAACTTACTGAATGGTCGTTGAAAGCTAAATAAAGGTGTAGAATGTCTTCCTTTTAAGGATTGATCAGGTTTGGACTATGAGCCAAATACTCTTTAAGCTCCGTGAAACTTTGTTCACAATTCTCATCCCACTCCATTTCCTTTCATTTTCTTATTACCTAAAAAAAAGAAAAACATTTATCTTTAGCTTTAGAAACGAACCTGTTCAAAGTGGCCAATCTTTTTATCAGGCTTTTTAATTCCTTCATCATAGTTAAGGGCTTTAAATCTATGATAGCTTTCACCTTCTGAGGTTAGCTTCAATTCCTCATTCACTAACAATGTAACCGAGAAATTTTTCAGCACCAACTCTATATGAACATTTATTGGGGTTCAACTTTATGTTATACCTCCTCAAATAAGAGAAAGTCTCCTCTAGATGTCAGGCGTGGTCAGAACCCATCACAGACTTTGTAATCATATTATCTACGTAAAGCTCAATTGTTGACCCGATTAGGAGTTTAAAGACTCGATCAACTAGTCTTTGCAATGTTGTTGTAGCATTTTTCAAACCAAAAGGCATGACTTTATAATAGTATAGGCTTTGATCTGTGATAAAAGTAATTTTGACCTGATCGAGTTCATGCATCTTAATCTGATTATACCCTGAGAAAGTATCCATAAAACTCAAAAGCTCGTGTCCTGATGAAGAATCCATTAACTGGTCAATTTTTGGTAATAAGAATAAGCTATCCTTCGGGCATGCTTTATTGAGGTCGTTAAAGTCTACACACATTCTTTACTTTCTGTTAGCCTTCTTCACTAGTACCACATTAGCAATAAGCTTCCCTGATAAATCCATCCTTTAGGAGTTTATCTACTTCTTCCCCGATAACTTCTCTTTATTCAACATTAAAAGTTCTTTTCTTCTGAGCCACAGGTTTAAATTTAAGGTCCATGACTAGGTGGTGGGAGATAACCCAAGTGCTAATTCCTAGTATATCATTATGCAACCAAGCAAACACGTTTTTATTTTGCCTCAGCACTTCCATCATACACGTCTTCTGTTCGATGGCTAAGTTAGACTTAATCTTCACCATTTTTTCGGATCCTTCGTCATTCAATGCTATGACAATCATTTCTTCTACTGATTCTGTAGCTGACGATTTATTTTATTGCCTGGACTTTTCATATAAACTCTATAATATTTCTTCTTATTGAGTATCTTCTTCTTATTCTATTGATGTCTCTTCTAATGAACACTTGTGGATGCATAAGAGTTTTTTGATGCGATTACAAAACATGATCTGATCTCTTTTTGGCTTCCCCTTACAATTCCGACACCATCCCTTCTCTGAACTTGAGCTTCAAATAATGAACACTCTCTACTGCCTTAGTAGATCTAAGAAAGATCTCCCTAAGATCATAGATATGATATTTTAAGATCCACGACCTGAAGCTTTACCATTATTATTTTTTGGTATAGCCTATCACTCATAACTATCGACAACTGCACTGTTCTTAGGGGATATACACAAGATTCCCTAAATTCATGCAAAGCAATCTTTGTAGGCCTTAATCTCAGGTCTTCGATATCCAAGAAATCTAAAGTTTTTTTGAAGATAATATCGATTGAACTTCTGGTATTAATCAATATCCTACCGATTTGGAATGTTCCTACCGTTAATGTTACAACCAAATCATCATCATATATATAGTGAACTACACATTTATCATTATCAGTGAACATTATTGGAATCGAGGTTACTTTTAGCCTCTTCTTAACATGTACATTCATCACATGTAGCTCAACCATTGAATTTAGCAGAGAATACTGTGAATAATTTTTTTGAGATATATTCGAATTTTTAACCAAGGTTGGGCCTCCCATTATCACTATTGCATGGTGGCCTGCATCATTCTGTCTTCGATCTCGCCTAGGGTCCTGATATCTGTCATCATTTTCTACTACAAACTTGGTCAGATAATTATTTCTAACTAAGACCTCGATCTAATCCTAAAGATCAAAACATTCATCAGTGAGGTGCCTATATCCTGATGAAATTCACAGACTTTGTTTCTTGCATTTCCCGTTGGCTTCAATTTAACCAGACGAGGATCTAACAAAAGAGTTCATCGTCTCTTAATCTCTTCTAATATCTAAGAAAAGGGTGCATTCAGGGGGTGAACTTTTTACCTTCCTACACCTGCGCCACTCTTCTCGTTTTCTCTCTCCGAGGCGATATCTTTTCTCTTGTATAAGGATCTTCTCTACACTTTTCCAATCTAAAATATTCCGGCACGTTATCCTTTCCGTGATTTGCTTTAGAAAACTTCCTTTTATCGTTCTTCCCCTTTCTATTTTTAGGAAGCGATTGTTCTCCCTCATAGGGGCTCCCACTATCTTTTCTTCTTTCAACTTCAACATTACTTGATTCTCCATTTCTATCTCATCGAGTAGTTTCCTCTGAGCCGCCTCATATATTGTCACACATGCCTTAGATATTACATACCAAGCCCGATCTATCTTTAACCCCTTGCTTCAGACCTTCAACGTCAAAGGGTGATGGAAGGCTCTCAACTCGATCACTTCATCATGATATCTCTAGGAAAATTTTTGAGGCTTTTCTTGTTTCCTTGTTTGAGCAACAACAAAGAACTCGGTATTTTGGTGCTGAAGATTATCCCTCTAAACTCCTTCATAAAAATATTATACAACTGTTCAAAATCCTAAATACTTTCTGGGGATAAACTGACAAACCATTTTCTTGCTTGTCCTTTTAGTGTTAATGAGAATAAGTTGCACATTTGGTCTTCGTTCAAGCTTTGGATCAGCATTATTTCCCTGAAGAAATTCATGTGTAGAGAAGGATCCATTTTTTCAGAGAATAGAGTGATCTAAGGCATTATAAACTTTCAGGGTAAAGTTAAGCTCAAAAGTCTTGGAGTAAAGGGAGACTTTAAATATAGTATTGTTTATGGGGTGGATTTAACATTCTTACCTCGGGACCGCTCTTTTTTACTATTTATCTCCTTGACTAGCCTCCTCACCAAGGCTTCAACATCTTTTTTCTTAGTAACGGCGTCCTAGTTTTCCTCCCTACCTGAATGGTGACACCCGGAGGCTTCGCGCTCCTTCTTATATTTTTGCTCAAAAACCCTTCTCATATCATCAAGGTGTAAACTGCTCTCATGAAGCGTTTCATGATTCATTTTTGGACTTTAAGAGAAACGAGTAAATTCATAATGACGTCTTTCATAGATTTTAAAAGATACACTCTCATTCTTATCTCTAATTTTCTTTAAAAAAGGCTTCTCTGTAGCCTTCCCTTTTTCTTTCTCAACAGCAGTATACTTCCTCTTCGGAGCTTTCTCTCGTGCCTCGTCATTATTTTTCATAACTTGCTCTAGCCGTGGGGTACTGCTTTCTACTGCTTCAATAGGTAATCTTGGTCATAGTGACCCTATCTACAATATCTTCTTCATTTCTAAATTTCCTTAATCAGTGTTAAGATTTGCTAATCTTTTTACACGTGTTGTTATTCATTATTCTGGAGTTGTTGTATTAACTAGGCCACTTCATCCACTTTTCTTGCACGTTGAGTCCTGTGAGTAGGAGTGGCTTTTGAGTTAGATCTAGATCCCACATACTTCGGAATCTCCTCTAATACATTTCGACCTTCATTTGTTGCAGTTGTTACGTCAATGAAATCTCTTTTTGGGTTTCTTCATTTTAACGTATGCCTTCATGTTGGGTAAAAACCCTTGCTGTTGCCATTTTTCCACAAAGTCGATGATTAACTAGCTTTTTGTTCAAAGAATTTTTCATAGACGACGACAAATGTTATTACAAGGAATGGACCTCTTTTTCAATCTCATGTACCAGCTCCTTTGTCAACTTCACTTACAAAACACAGAGAACACTCAGGGGTAAAGTCGATTTTTTGACAAAAACCCTTTGTTGCTTAAGTCAATGAGGGTTTTACTTAATGGTAAAAGAGAATTAGTGAGCACAAAGGAGAGCTTGAAAAGAAAAAGTTACAAGAAAGTGAGAGAATATTCGTACCCTTAAAAGGATGAATTTTGTTCCCCTTTATTATGGGATTTTGTTACCTTTTAATCATTTGCATTCTTAATCACTGACACGTGCTCCACTCTCATTGGCTTTCTCTAAAAGTTTGTTAAGTGAATCATAGGACATTATTGTCATAGAGATTACACTTGATCACGTGCACAAATGAACATTCATGATTGATGATGAGGTTAGAATGACCGATACTGGACAATCTTGGGCGTCAATGATAGATTAAAGATCTTACACAGACTTGTGAAGAGTATAACCAACCTCTGGAAAGACGTAAGAGGTCTCGAACACACGCATAATAATAGGTCTCGGATATATGACTTTTGCAAATAATCTAAGGCGTTTTTTAACAAATAGATCAATTCGTTCAAATAAAATTTTGATGACTCTCTGGATTAAAAGTGAACCAGCTTTATTTGAACGAATGAGCCATTTGTTTAACTGAATGCTTTAATTCGTTCGAACGGTAAAATTAAATCTTTTTGTCTTAGAAACATTAAAAAATTCATTCAAATGAATTATAATCCATTCGGTCGAATTCATTAATTCGTTTAAATAAATCTCACGATTGGTTCAAACAAATGGGCAAAAATCTTTGCAAAAAGTCTATTTTACCCCTATTTAAAACCTTACTCCTTTATATCATCAAGGGTAAAATAGTAATTTTATATTATATTATATGTCACATCCCAGTTCATGGATCTTATATATGACAATCATCACAAATTCTCACTACGTATTCTAAATCCCCCAAATATGGAAGGAGAGCCTATAAGACTTCTCAGTACCTGCAAACAAATTCAAAACACTCATGATATGATTCAAATCAACCCAACTCCATCACAAATCCAACAACACAAATCAATATTTGTTTTAAACTCAATAATAAATCTCATTTCAAATCATTAAACATCTAAAATAACCATTTAAATATAATTCAAAATGAAAGTACTACATCATATTTAACAAAGTATTTGATGAGTTAAAAATCGTTAAGTTAATACAGATCGTTCAAACTTAAACAAAATCATAAGGTCAAAATCTTCATAATTTCTTGTTTTAAACACGACAAGAAAAATCAAAATTTTAAATGCAACTCAGTGGACTCATCTAAAATGATATGTGAATCAACAACGAAGTATACCTGAATACACAATTCTTTAAAGTAACCACCACTATAAAAAAAATGCAGCTAATCTCTAAAATCCCTAAAAACTGAAAGAAGAGAGGAGTGAGTATACAAGAAGTATATATTGTGAGTAAACTATATTAAAATAATCAATAATCTATTTTAAATATTAAAAAACAAATAAATAAATATTTATAACATCACAAATATAGTTTTTTTAATGAAAATAAAATGTCTTTATCCAAAATCATAATTTAAATTCTATTTATGTATTTATTTTTAAGAAATTCATTGGACTAACCACCCTTCTGGATTGTTACTCTAGTTTTGAGTAATCCCAAGACCATCAATGTATTTTTATGCAATTAAAATAATAAATTTTTCTTTATAAAAGTTTATTTTATATGATAAAATAAAAATGCATAAATTTATTTTTAAAAAAAACTTAGCCCACTACTGACTTTGGTCTCGACTAGTCACGTGGTGATAGCCGTGGCTTTCTTCGATGAGTCTCATAGGGGATATAACACTATCATATACAAACATCATATATCCACCATACACCTGCCCCACCTATGAGTTCCACTCACTTAGATGGCCTCTCCCTAGATCCGTCTTAGACTACCACCTTATAGCTACAATCACTGATAACTTTAGCCCTTATGACCGTAATCACCAATACATCTATATCATAACAAATTAAATCAATATGTAGATATATAAATCAATCATCAAGTCTCATTATATTGCAGCATATCAAGTACAAAACTAATCATAAAAATCGTTATTATGCCTTTAAGGCTATAATCATCATATAAAGCAAATACCAAGTCATTCCTTTAAGCAAATAAAAGCATAACGTGTCTAAACCACTTTTTAACATTCTTAAACATTTAAAACATTCAAGTTAAAAAAAAATATTTATAAAAGAATTTAAAGAAGATTATAAAGTTTCACTCATTGTATAAGAAGAGTATACACTCTTTATTGCTCTCCTTGTGATGCGGATCCCTCTCTGATGCATTCTGAGCCTAATTCATTCATAAATTGACAATCATATCAATATAAATACTCTTAGTAAGATAACTATCCATAAATAAATATTCTTTGATCCTAATCTGGGTTTTTTCTTAATTGTCTGAATTCTTCGTAGAATTATCAAATTTCATCTGTTAATCGTTTTTCACTATTAGAACTTTATGAAAACTCATTGACAAAAATTAATGATACATTCTGACATAACTAAAAAATTTTATCGAAATTTCAATTTTATCCCTTTTCCCTTTTTTGAATTTTTCACCCCGTTCGACTTCCTATAGCTTAATTCTATCATTGATTTTTATAATTTCAACTCAATTTCATGAATTCAAATCGAATTATATAACATCTCTATATTATAGGTTCGAGTACTTTTGTGTTACCTTTATTTTTCTTTTATTTGTAATTTCATCAAATTGATTGCATATAACGCTTCTATATGTCCTAATTAACGTAATGAAATTGAAATTCTTACATTTAGAAATAATTTAAAATTAGGAACAGTAAAACTCTAAATTCTCAAATTGATCATTTCATAAAATTAATCGTTTATACAAGTAGAAAAACTTACTAAACAAGGTTTAGAACCCTTAGAAGGCTTCAAGTTGATGTAAAATTGGAGCAACCCTTAAATTTGAGTTTAGTTACTATTTGACTCATTCCTAAAACGAAGCCTAATAATGAAATATTAATACTATATTATAGAGGAGGTTGAGAGAAGTTGAATGGTGGTGAGCATTTAAAAAAATGATCAAAAATTTCGCTGAAAAAATAAAGAAAATTAGAGAGGTAAATAAGGAAGCAAAAATGGCAGAAGGTGAGGAAGAAGGGGGACAGGGACGATCTAACCAACCCCCCTATATACTATTTTGTTTTTATAATTAAAAATTTTCAATTAGACCCTTAAGGGTTTAAAAGTTCTAAAAAAAGTAAAAAGAAAAGAAAGGTTTACATTATAAATAGGGGTTAAACCACTTCCTCCCCACGTTTCTTTTTTCTCCTTCTTTTCTTCCCTAAGGTTTTCTCCCTACCTTTCAAAATCCATCACCTTATTTCTTCAATTTTATTAATTTTTCATTAATTTCTTACTCCATTCAATGTTTTAAACCTTCTACAAACTTCAATTTATCAAAATAAAGAAGAAATCATAAAGGAGAAAAATTAGGGTTTTTGTTTAAATTGAGGTTTTCTGAGAATTTGTTGAAATTAAAGTATTTTAAAGGTACTATGAGTTAAATGACGACATTTCTAATCCATTTTAAGCCTTTATTTTACATTTGAATAATTTTAAATTTGGGGTTTTACTATACATCCGCAAATTCAAATTAACTTTAATTGTGAAAATTTATATTATAATGCATTATTTAGAGTATACAATAATTAGTTATGTAATAAGGTAGTTAAAATTCAAATTCAAAAAAATGTGTGAGAAACGAAACAATAAACAAGTTACTGTTCTTACCGAAATTAATTATCCATTCGTCGATTTTGTTAAGTTTAAATTGAATTCAAATAGTTAAAAATTGAGTAAACAATCAAAAAATAAGGATTTGTCCAAGTATATACAAATCGACTTTAAAAAACCCGGATTAAGATTCATTAAGTGCACATAGGTTATATTCATACTTTGGTTATAAGAATTGTCACACCTTGACTCGTAAGCCCTATATATGACAACCGTCACAAGCTCCTAATACGTACTTTAAGACCCTTAAATACATATTGAGAGCTTGTAAGATTTCTATGGTATCTATTTATAAACTAAAGGCACTTCTATCTATTTTTCAAAATCCTAAATTGTTTAATCCCAAATTAAAAACATAACTCAATCTCAATCCAAATCCAAATCCAAATTATATAGATTGTAATAATTCAGTCAATTTCAAACCAAACAAAAATCCATAATGACATTGGTACATCATAACTAATAAAATAACTATGAGTTAAAAACCATAATTATTACAAAATATTTATACATCTAAAGATTTTGAGTTTAAATTTTGCATAACTTTTCCTGTTACAAGCAAAACACAAAACAAAATATTTTGAATATAACCCAGTGAACTTAGCTAGATACGTAATCTGAGTTAAGAATAAGGAATTGGTGTTATATGCCGTGTTATCGATTTTGGGCATCTTGTATCGGATTATATTTTCTTGTAATATTGTAATGTACATTATAATATTAATAAAGAAATTTTTTTAATTTATTTGTGTATGCTGCTTTCTCTTATTGTTCATATTAAGAAAAGAGTATATATTTAAATTGTCCACATGATTTAGTTATCTAAATGGTTTCTTACAGAAGTTGTATCAATTGGGCACAGATATTATATAGTAAGAACACTAAATATCTCTGATAAATATTATGAGATGATATTAGTGTCAGTAATATGATCATAATGTTATTAGAACATTAGTATGGATTAACAATTAGAGAACTATTTTTTGAACGTGATCAAATTTATGATAAATTATACTAAAGTATGATGTCAATAATTTTTTATAGGATTTTACTAGTGTGGTATTATTTCTTAGACCTAAGATGTCAATATTGTACTTCGGTATAGATATGTATGGTTCGTATGGTGTATACATAGGAGACTAATCATATTTTGTATAATAAATCGATTTGGCAATATATTATTTATATTAAAAAACAATACATGTTTAATATTGAATTCGCTGACTCAATATTAAGGATTTCAAGATTTCGTTAACTTGATTCGATTTCGAGTTCCAGTTGAGTGTTGGTAAATATTTGAAATCAAAATCTTTGATCAAAGTAGTTAAGGTTACACAAAACAGTTTAGTAGTAACAAGTTCAGAACGTATTAACTATTTGCTTGACCCAAAATTAGATTTGGACCTTTAATATCCATGAACCCTAATTCAGTAGAGATTAGATGAACATGAAATGTATAATCGAGCATAAAGGTTCGATAAAACTTTTTTTATTGTGATTTAAGAACTATAACACATTGTTAGATGTCAACAACAGTCCTTGAACACCCCAATGGTTCAAAACGAGATCGATGAGTTCGACCTCGACTCACAGCTAATATCACATTAAACCAAGAGATCACAATCAATAAAAATCCTTTACTCTTTTCATTAGAGAGAATGAATGTTATTCACAAAAGCGTTAGCATACTTAGAGATAATATTAGGCCAAAAAGTATAAACAGTTTACACGTTAAAGGATTTTTGAACCCCGAGAGCTTTGTAAAATGTCACGCCCCAACTTATTGATCCTACACTTGACAATCGCCACAGACTCCCAATATATACTCAATAACTCCTGAATACATCTTGAGAGCCTGAAGGCCTTTTAAAATCTTGTTTTAAAAATAAATATGCAAATACTTCCAAATAATTTCATCTAAATCACCCCAAACTTTGAAAAGTTTCTCAATCAATCTCAAACACTTCAAATGTTCAAATCATCTTGTAAACTATTCATCAAAGCATTCAGATACATACTCAAGCAAGTAGAAATAATAACAAGGTAATATATAAATTCTTCACAATCCATAAAGGTCCAACACCAAAATAAGAATAGAAATAAAAATAAATATTTCATTCCTAATGGACTTTAAACTCTTCTACGTGAGTCGGATCGAATGTATACCTAATGCCCATAGAACTCGGAGGGATTACTACCAAGTGGACACTCTCAGCTAGCTTACTTTCCCTGAAACTGAAAAGTGAGGGGGATGAGTATACGAGAGTATACTCAGTGAGTGAATCAAATATTCTAACAAATATTTTAAAAATAATTCAATCAAAAATATTTATTGACTTATAAAACATAATACAATTGTAAAATCATTGGATTGGCTCCCTTTCTCAGTGATTACCCTGGCCCTGGGCAATCTCAAAACTATCAGTAGGTTTTATATACAAGCAAAAACAATGATATTTTATAAAAATATATTTTAGTAAGTAAAGAACAAAACTATACATGATTTAATTAGAAAAAAATCAGCCTGCCACTAATGTTGAGTCGAATAGTCACGTGGTGACATCGGTGATTAACCCGTTGAGATTCACAGGTGGTCAAATCACATCTCAACATATCATCAACAAAACTCCTTATACCCATCCCCACCTGTGAACCTCCACTCACTTAGACAACCTCTCCTCAGGCCGTCCCTAGGCTATCACCTTGTAACTACAGTTATCTAATCCCGACCCTCATGACCGTTATCACCACTTCAAGAAGACAGGTATCACCTTGAATATCTATAGACACTTCGTTAAATAAATTACTTTAGTAATGCTGATTATTGATCGATCTTCTGATATAGATACGGGGAGAGACCAGCTTGACATCCCAGCCAACGTTACAGGATTGCTGCTAAATCTGACTGCCACAGATGGCAGGCTCTTTCTGAGTGGGGAGAGTCTGGTAAACTCGCGGCTAGTGTCTTAGGCCACAACCAAGAGTGAGTTCTCGAAAGCTAGCGCTACTATGAGTGAAGGTAAGTCTTTTTCATGGTCAACTTTAATAAATTCCAAAGAAGTTGTTTTTGACCAAGATCTTGGATTTCTTACAGCTGCTAAAATCGAAGGTGGAAGGCAAAGGGTGGCTGACATCCTGAAGGGGTTACTTTTTAAAGGGGGACCCAAAGCAGCCCGGGCCACCGATGCTTAGCGAAGGCCCCTAGAGACAAGGGAAAGGGGCCCGCAAAGGAGGATCCCAAGAAGGCTCCCGAGAAGGGAGGAAAGAAAGTTGAGCACCCCAAAGAGAAGGGTATATTTATCAAGGAGTAAAATGAGGAGGAAGAGAGACATCCAGG
>JAVXUL010031517.1:0-11405 GCA_035590515.1 Trichilia minutiflora
TAATTCGTAAAACTTTGTGTTGATTAGGGTTTTTGCTAGATCTATTTAATAAAGTTAGGCTAAGGATGTTGGTTTAAGCTTTATTAAATGAATTTGGGCCGTAATAGTAAGACCAAGCCCATCATGAATGTTAGGCTTATTATTATATCATTAAAACCCTAACCCTAAAACATAATATAAAAAAAGATCTTTTATTTGCATTAAAGGCAAGGTTTTTGCCTAGGTTTTATTAAAAATCACAATAGGGTCAAATAACACAAAGAGATACACAAACAAAAGCTAGCACTCGTCTTCAATCATCTCGATTGTGTGGATACCGTAGAGACGCAGAGTTCGTTTGCGTTTTGTGGTTCTTCATTATCAAATCGCATAAAGGTATGAATATTCAGATTCATAACGTTAAAAACAATAGGTTTATTACATGGATCCTGTGAGGGAATAAAAAAAATTATTTTTTTGCTACTTGTATAGTTCTGATTTCTTAATACTGACAGCGTGCAGCTGAGGGTATCACTTGGGAATGAGATCCCAAGTAACCTGACGCCAGAGGAAGTGGCTTTTAATGAGGAGCACCTGCTACTGGGGACCCGTCTTCCCCAGCAGAATTATTTTATCAGGCTTTTTGAAGCCTTCAGAATCCCGCCCTACCAGCCAACCCTGAATAGTGTGAAGACCCTAAATAGGTTGTTCATGCTGAGCTTCCTTAAAGAGAGTTCCGCCCCGACTCCTGATGAGGTATTACACCTATACTCCCTCAGGAAGAATACCAGCCAATACCCTGGGTGGTACTTCTTCCAAGTACGTGGAGGGTTCCAGTCCAGAGTAAAGGACACTCCTTCCTACAACAAGGACTGGAAAGATCGCTGGTTTATTGCCAGTGAAGATTGCACTGAGCCTTCTCCCTGCTCCCTTCCTCCCTTTTTCCAGGAGCCCAATAAGCATTTGATACATAGCTTTGCTATTTACTAAGGAGAGAGTTATATCAATACTGATAGGTCTTCTATTATAGTAACTGGGAGAGATCAGGCGGACACCCCAGTGGGTGTGGGAAACAAGCTTCTAGAGCTTCCTATCATAAATGTCAAGCAGTTGCTAAATGTGAACAACATGATCGCTTCAGGGCTAACATCCAAGGCGGTGTCTAGAATCAAGCTCTCTAAGCTGAGAGCTCAGATGAATAAAGGTAAGGGGCTCTTAAACCACTCCTTCTAACTGGCTCTTTTTCCTTTCATCTTGAAGGTTAACTATGTCTTCCTTGTTGCAGAGGTGGAGACCGAAAAGATCTTGTCGAGCAGGAGGAGGTCCAGTGACGTCTTAAGGAGTACGCTCTTCAAAGGAGCCTTGAAGACACCTAAGGCTGCTGTCCCAAAGACGAAAGCCCCGGGTGATAAAGAGTGAAGGGCGACCCTACGAAGACTCCTGAGAAAGAGGGAAGGAAGAAAACTATCTGCCTCAAGGAGAAAGCCATCTCCTTTAAGGAGCCAAGGGAGGAGCTAGAGAAGCGTCCCCAGAAGGTTGACCCGACCCTGGCCAAGGATAAAGGGAAAAGACCCATAGATGAAAGCCTGGCTGAGGCACAGAAGAAGCAGAAAATAGACCTCTCGCCTCGTTCAACTGACGGCCTGTCGAAGAAGGTCCCGGTGTCCACCGTTTAAATAAACACACAAAATTAAATGTGAAAAATCGCAAGCGCACGGTGTCGAGTTTTATAATAAAAGAAAGTAGGATATCGTTCCCACGAGAATTAATAATTAATAACACACTAATTACTGCAATTGGAATGATGAATATTATTTAGACTAACAAAAAGAATAAATTAATTCTAACAACTACTAAGAAACTAAAATTTATGCTAAGTGATGAGGATAAATCTGATGATAACGGGCTTAGGGGAGTCGGATCCACTCTTGCTCACTATATTTTTTCACTGTTTTGGCTTAATTCATCCTACCAAAATTTATTAACCTAGGTTCTTTTATCATTTTATTCCCTCTTTCGAGACCTTAACAAAACAATGTGATTAATAGACTTAACTAATATTCCTATTCAATCAAGTTTAATTAATCAGTCTTTGAGATCTAACCTAATTTGGCTACTTAGTTGTTAATCATCTTCCGATGTATTAACTCCTAAGTTGTGTTTCCTGGGTTCAGAAGTATAATTTTCTCCTTTTTTCAAGTCCAGAAAACATACATCTAAAATCATTCAATTTAATGGCCAGTTAAAGAGAAAGTTTTAAGCATAAGGTACACAAATAAATTTATGAATAAAACTTTATTAATCTAAAACAAATTCCAAACATAGATCATAAGAGTTTCTTCTAGCCCCTAAGCATAAAAATACTTAGCCACTCATGATGTTCTTGAATTCATAAGAAGTACATAAGATATGGACATTAGAATTCTAGAGAAAAGAAATAAAAACAGCAAACTCAATTAAGAAATTTCTATTTCTTCAAACTGGTTATCTACCTCTCTTTCTCTTCAATTCTCTTATGTTTTTCTGGAATTCTTTGCCAAATATGATGTTTCTCTCTCTTCCAAGAGTGTTGGTGGCTATTCTCCTCTAGCACGAAGTCTTAGGAGCTCTATTTATAATAAAAAATTCAAAGTTCAATTTAAACAGAAAGCATGCTCGATATTACGGAGCGAGAGAGCTCCGAATCATCGAGTGCGTAAGCTCGGCATCAAGCCAAGAGAGCTCAGAATCATTGAGCGCGTAAGCTTGGCATCGAGCGAATAAGGTCGGTAATATGGAGTGAGAGAGCTCCAAATCATCGAGAACAAAAGCTTGGCATTGAGCCTAGAGAGCTCAAAATCATGGAGTGCATAAGCTCGGCATCGAGCGAATGAGCTTGGAATATGGAGAGGGAGAGCTCCGAATCATTGAGCCCGTAAGCCGACAACGAGCGAATAAGCTCGGAATATGGAGCAAGAGAGCTCCGAATCATCGAGCACGTAAGCTCGGCGTTGAGCCAAGAGAGCTTGGAATCATCAAGCGCATAAGCTCGACATCAAGCCAAGAGAGCTTGGAATCATCGAGCGCGTAAACTCAGCATCGAGCGAATAAGCTCGATAATATGGAGCGAGGAGCTCCGAATCATCGAGGGCGTAAGCTCAGCATCGAGCCAAGAGAGCTCGAAATCATCGAGCGAATAAGCTCGGTAATATGGAATGAGAGAGCTCCGAATCATCGAGTGAATAAGCTCGATAATATGGAATGAGAGAGCTCCGAATCATCGAGTGCATAAGCTCGGCATCAACCAAAAAGAACTCAGAATCATCGAGTGCATAAGCTAGGCATAGAGCGAATAAGCTCGGTAACATGGAGCGAGAGAGCTCTGAATCATCGAGTGCATAAGCTCGGCATCGAGCGAATAAGCTCGGACTATAGGGCGAGAGAGCTCCGAATGATCAAGCGCATAAGCTCGATGTCGAGTGAATAAGCTCGAAATATGGAGCGAGAGAGCTCCAAATCATCGAGCGCATAAGCTCGGTGTCGAGGGAATACGTTCGAAATATGGAGTGAGAGTGCTACGAATCATTGAGCATGTAAGCTCAGAATCAAGCCAAGAGAGCTCGGAATCATCGAGAGCGTAAGCTCAGTATCGAGCGAATAAGCTCGGTAATATAGAGTAAGAGAGCTCTGAATCATCGAGCGCGTGAGCTCGGCATCGTGCCAAGAGAGCTCAAAATCATTGAGCGTGTAAGCTCGGCATTGAGTGAATAAGCTCGGTATTATGGAGCGAGAGAGCTCCGAATCATCGAGCGCGTAAGCTCGACATCGAGCGAATAAGCTCGGTAGTATGGAGCGAGGGTGCTTCGAATCATCGAGCGTATATGCTTGGCATCGAGCCAAGAGAGCTCGGACTCATCAAGGGAAGATGCTCGGTAATATAGAATGAGAGAGCTCCGAATCATTGAGCGCATAAGCTCAGCATCGAGCCAAGAGAGCTCGGAATAATCGAGTGCATAAGCTCAGTAATATGGAGCGAGAGAGCTCTGAATCATCGAGTGCGTAAGCTCAGTAATATGGAGCGAGAGAGCTCTGAATCATCGAGTGCGTAAGCTCAGCATCAAGCCAAGAGAGCTCATAATCATCGAGCACATAAGCCTGGCATCGAGCGATTAAGTTCATTAATATTGAGCGACAAAGCACCGAATCATTGAGCGCGTAAGCTTGGCATTGAGCCAAGAGAGCTCCGAATCATCGAACGCGTAAGCTCAGCATCGAGCCGAGAGAGCTCCGAATCATCGAGCGCGTAAGCTCGGCATCGAGCCGAGAGAGCTCCGAATCATCGAGTGTGTAAGCTCGACATGGATCAAATAAGCTCAGTAATATAGAGTGAGAGAGCTCAGAATCATCGAGCGCGTAAGCTCGGTAGTATGAAGCGAGAGAGCTTCGAATCATCGAGTGCATAAGCTCGGCATCGATCGAATAAGCTCGGTAATATAGAGCGAGAGAGCTCGGAATCAGCGAGTGCGTAAGCTCGGCATCGATCGAATAAGCTCGGTAATATAGGGCGAGAGAGCTCAGAATCATCGAGCACGTAAGCTCGGCATCGAGCCAAGCGCGCACAAAATCATCAAGTGCGTAAACTCAGTATCAATCGAATAAGCTCAATAATATAAAGCGAGAGAGCTCGGAATCATCGAGCACGTAAGCTCGGCGTTGAGCCAAGAGAGCTCGACATCAAGCCAAGAGAGCTTGGAATCATCGAGCGCGTAAACTCAGCATTGAGTGAATAAGTTCGATAATATCGAGTGAGACAGCTCTGAATCATCGACGGCGTAAGCTCGGCATCGAGCCGAGAGAGCTTGAAATCATCGAGCTCGTAAGCTCGGTATAGGGAACGAGAGTGCTCCAAATCATCGATTGCGTAAGCTCAGCATCAAGCCATGAGAGCTCAGAATCATCGAGTGCGTAAGCAGAATCATCGAGCGAATAAGCACAGTAATATGGAGCAAGAGAGCTCTGAATCATCGAGCATGTAAGCTCGGCATCAATCAAATAAGCTTGGTAATATAGAGGGAGAGAACTCGGAATCATCGAGTATGTAAGCTCGATAGTATGGAGCGAGAGAGCTCCGAATCATCGAGCGCGTAAGCTCAGCATCGATCGAATAAGCTCGATAATATAGAGGAAGAGAGCTCGGAATTATCGAGCACGTAAGCTCCGCGTTGAGCCAAGTGAGCTTAGAATTATCGAGAACATAATCTCGACATCGAGCCAAGAGAGTTTGGAATCATCGAACTTGTAAGCTCGGCATTGAGCGAATAAGTTCGACAATATGGAACAAGAGTGCTCTGAATTATCGAGTGCGTAAGCTCAGCATCAAGCCATGAGAGCTCAGAATCATCGAGCGCATAAGCAGAATCATCGAGCGAATAAGCATGGTAATATGGAGCGAGAGAGCTCCGAATCATCGAGTACTTAAGTTCGGCATCGACCCAAGAGAGCTCGAAATCATCAATCACGTAAGCTTGGCATCGAGCGAATAAGCTAGGTAATATGGAGCGAGAGAGCTCTGAATCATCGAGTGCATAAGCTTGGCATCAACCCAAGAGAACTCGGAATCATCAAGTGCATAAGCTCGGTAACATGGAGCGAGAGAGCTTTGAATCATCGAGCACACAAACTCGGCATCGAGCGAATAAGCTCAGAATATGGAGTGAGAGAACTCTGAATGATCGAGCACAGAAGGTCGGTGTCGAGTGAATAAGCTCGGAATATAGAGCGAGAGAGCTCCGAATCATCGAGCGCATAAGCTCGGCGTCGAGGGAATAAGCTCAGAATATGAAGTGAGAGAGCTACTAATCATTGAGCGCATAAGCTTAGAATCAATCCAAGAGAGCTCGGAATCATCAAGAGCGTAAGCTTAGCATCGAGCGAATAAGCTCGGTAATATAGAGCGAGAGAGCTCGGAATCATCGAGCGCGTGAGCTCGACATCGAGCCAAGGGAGCTTGAAATCATTGAGCATGTAAGTTCAGCATTGAGCGAATAAGCTCAGTATTATGGAGCAAGAGAGCTCCGAATCATCGAGCGCATAAGCTCGACATCGAGCAAATAAGCTCGGTAGTATGGAGTGAGAGTGTTCCGAATCATTGAGAGCGTATGCTCGGCATCAAGCCAAGAGAGCTCAGAATCATTGAGGGAATAACTCGGTAATATAGAACGAGAGAGCTCTGAATCATCGAGCGCAAAAGCTCGATATCGAGCCAAGAGAGCTTGGAATAATCGAGCGCGTAAGCTCTACATCGAGCAAATAAGCTCGGTAATATGGAGTGCGAGAGCTACAAATCATCAAGTACGTAAGCTCGGCATCGAGCCAAGAGAGTTCAGAATCATCGAGCAGGTAAGCTGGGCATCGAGTGAATAAGCTTAGAGTATGGAGCGAGAGAGCCCCAAATCATCGAGCGCATAAGCTCGGCGTCGAGTGAATAAGATTGGAATATGGAACGAGAGAGCTCCAAATCATCGAGTACGTAAACTCAGCATTGAGCCAAGAGAGCTCAGAATCATTGAGCACGCAAGCTCGGCATCAAGCCAAGAGAGCTCAAAATCATCGAGCGCGTAAGCTTGGCATTGAGCCAAGAGAGCTCCGAATCATCGAGCACGTAAGCTCAACATCGAGCCAATAGAACTCCGAATCATCGAGCGCGGAAGCTCGGCATTGATCAAATAAGCTCGATAATATATAGAGAGAGAGCTCTGAATCATCGAGCGCATAAGCTCGACATTGAGCCAAGAGAGCTCAAAATCATCGAGCGTGTAAGCTCGAAATATGGAGCGAGAGAGCTCCGAATCATTGAGAACGTGAGCTCTGCATTGAGCCAAGAGAGCTCGGAATCATCGAGCGCATAAGCTCGGCATTGGGCGAATGAGCTCGGAATATAGAGCGCGAGAGCTCCAAATGATCAAGCGCGTAAGCTTGACAACGAGTGAATAAGCTCGGAATATGGAGCGAGAGAGCTCCGAATCATTGAGCGCATAAGATTGGCATTGAGCAAATAAGCTCAGAATATAGAGCGAGAGAGCTCCGAATCATCGAGAGCAAATGCTTGGCATCCACTGAATGAGCTCGGTAATATAGAGCGAGAGAGCTCTGAATGATCAAGCACATAAGCTCGACATCGAGCGAATAAGCTCGGTATTATGGAGCGAGAGAGCTCCGAATCATCGAGCACGTAAGATCGGCATCGAGCGAATGAGCTCGGAATATGGAGCGAGAGAGCTCCGAATCATTGAGAGCGAAAGCTTGGCATCCACCAAATAAGCTCGGTAATATAGAGCGAGAGAGCTCCGAATCATCAAGCATGTAAGCTCGGTATCGAGCCAAGAGAGCTCAAAATCATGGAGCGCGTAAGCTCGGCATCGAGCCAAGAGAGCTCAGAATCATTGGGCTTGTAAGTTCGGTATCGAGTGAATAAGATCAGAATATGGAGCGAGAGAGCTCCAAATCATCGAGCGTGTTAGCTCGGCATCGAGCCAAGAGAGCTTGAAATCATCAAGCGCATGAGCTTGACATCGAGCAAATAAGCTCGGTAGTATGAAACGAGGGAGCTTCGAATCATCGAGCACGTAAGCTCAGCATCGAGCCAAGAGAGCTCAGAATCATCGAGAGCGTAAGCTCGACATCGAGCGAATAAGCTCTTTAGTATGGAGCGAGAGAGCTCTGAATCATCGAGCACGTAAGCTCGGTCTCGAGTGAAGAGAGCTTGAAATCTTTGAGCGCGTAAACTCAGAATCGAGCGAATAAGCTCGGTAATATGGAGTGAGAGAGCTCCGAATCAACGAGTGAATAAGCTCGGTAATATGGAGCGAGAGAGATCCGAATCATCGAGTACATAAGCTTGGCATTGAGCCAAGAGAGCTCGGAATCATCAACCGCATAAGCTCAGCATCAAGCGAATAAGCTCAGAATATGGAGCGAGAGAGCTCTGAATCATCGAGCATGTAAGCTTGACGTCGAGCCTAGAGAGCTCAGAATCTTCGATTACGTAAGCTCGGTAATATAGAGTGAGAGAACTCTGAATCATCGAGCGCGTAAGCTTGGCATCGAGCCAAGAGAGCTCAGAATCATCGACCGCATAAGCTCAGCATCAAGCAAATAAGCTCGGAATATGGAGCGAGAGAGCTCCGAATCATCGAGCGCGTAAGCTTGACATCAAGCCCAGAGATCTCAGAATCTTCGATTACGTAAGCTCGGTAATATGGAGTGAGAGAACTCCAAATCATCGAGCGCATAAGCTTGGCATCGAGACAAGAGAGCTCAGAATCATCGAGTGAATAAACTCGGTAATATGGAGAGAGAGAGCTCTGAATCATCGAGCACGCAAGCTAGGCATCGAGCCAAGAGAGCTAGGAATCATTGAACGTATAAGCTCGGCATCAAGCGAATGAGCTCAGAATTATTGAGTGTATAAGCTCAGCATCGAGCGAATGAGTATGGAATATGGAGCAAGAGTGCTCCGAATTATCAATTGCATAAGCTCGGCGTCGACTGAATAAGCTTGGAATGTGGAGCGAGAGAGCTCTGAATCGTCAAGCGCATAAGCTCAGAATCAAGCCAAGAGAGCTCGGAATCATCGAGCGCGTAAACTCAGCATCGATCGAAGAAAGCTCGGAATCAACAAGCGAATAAGCTCGGTATTAAGGAGTGAGAGAGCTCCTAATCATCAAGTACATAAGCTCGGCATTGAGCCAAGAGAGCTCGGAATCATCGAGCGCGTAAGCTCGAAATATGGAGCGAGAGTCCTCCGAATCATCAAGTGGGTAAGCTTGGCATCGAGCCAAGAGAGCTCAGAATCTTCGATTATGTAAGCTCGGTAATATGGAGCAAGAAAACTCCGAATCATCGAGCGCGTAAGCTCGGCATCAAGCCAAGATAGCTAAGAATCATCGAGCAAATAAGCTCAACATCGAGCGAATAAGCACGGTAATATGGAGCGAGAGAGCTCCGAATCATCGAGCGAGTAAGCTCGACATCGATCAAATAAGCTCGAAATATGGAGCGAGAGAGATCCGAATCATCAAGCGAGTAAGCTCGACATCGAGCCAAGAGAGTACAAAATCATCGAGCGCATAAGCTCAGCATTGATCGAATAAGCTCGATAACATAGAGCGAGAGAGCTCGGAATCATGGAGCACGTAAGCTCGGCATCGAGCCAAGAGAGCTTGGAATCATCGAGCGCATAAGCTCAGTATTAAGGGAATAAGCTCAATAATATGGAGCAAGAGAGCTTCGAATTATCGAGGGTGTAAGCTCGGCATCAACCCAAGAGAACTCGAAATCATCGAGCGCATAAGCTAGGCATAGAGCAAATAAGCTCGGTAACATGGAGCGAGAGAGCTCAGAATTATCGAGTGCGTAAGCTCCGATTCAAGCGATTAAGCTCAGAATATGGAGCTTGAGAGCTCCGAATAATCAAGCACATAAGGTCGATGTCGAGTGAATAAGCTTGAAATATGGAGCGAGAGAGCTCCGAATCATCGAGCGCATAAGCTCCGCGTCAAGGGAATAAGCTTGGAATATGGAGAGAGAGAGCTATGAATCATTGAGCGCGTAAGCTCGAAATCAAGCCAAGAGAGCTTGGAATCATCGAGAGCGTAAACTCAGTATCAAGCGAATAAGCTCAGTAATATAGAGCGACAGAGCTCCGAATCATCGAGCGCGTAAGCTCGACATCGAGCGAATAAGCTCGGTAGTATGGAGCGAGAGTGCTCCGAATCATCGAGCGCGTATGCTCGGCATCAAGCCAAGATAGCTCAGAATCATCGAGGGAATATGCTCGGTAATATAGAATGATAGAGCTCCGAATGATCAAGCGAAGAAGCTCGGCATTGAGCCAAGAGAGCTCAGAATCATCGAGCACATAAGCTTAGCATTGAGCGAACAAGCTCAAAATATGGAGTGAGAGAGCCCCAAATCATCGAGCGCATAAGCTCAGCGTCGAGTGAATAAGCTCGATATATGGAACGAGAGAGCTCCAAATCATTGAGTGCGTAAACTCGGCATTGAGTCAAGAGAGCTCTGAATCATCGAGCGCATAAGCTCGGCATCGAGCAAATAATCTCAGAAATATGGAGCGAGAGAGCTCTGAATCATCAAGTGCGTAAGCTCAGCATCAAGCCAAGAGAGCTCGAAATCATTGAGCACATAGGCTTGGCATCGAGCGAATAAGCTCGATAATATGGAACGAGAGTGCTCCGAATCATCGAGTGCGTAAGCTCAGCATCAAGCCATGAGAGCTCAGAATCATCGAGCGCGTAAGCTAAACATCGAGCACATAAGCACGATAATATGGAGCGAGAGAGCTCCGAATCATCGAGTGCGTAAGTTCGGCATCGACCCAAGAGAGCTCAAAATCATCCATCGCGTAAGCTTGGCATCAAGCGAATAAGCTCGGTAATATGGAGTGAGAGAGCTCCGAATCATCGAGTACATAAGCTCGGCAACATGGAGCGAGAGAGCTCCGTATCATCGAGCGCACAAGCTCGGCATCGAGCTAATAAGATCAGAATGTGGAGCGAGAGAGCTCCGAATGATCGAGCACATAAGCTCGGTGTCGAGTGAATAAGCTCAGAATATGGAGGAGGAGAGCTGCGAATCATCGAGTGCATAAGGTCGAAATCAAGCCAAGAGAGGTTGGAATCATCGAGAGCGTAAGCTCAGTATTGAGCGAGTAAGCTCGGTAATATAGTGCGAGAGAGCTCCGAATCATTGAGCGTGTGAGCTCGGTATCGAGCCTAGAGAGCTCAGAATCATTGAGCATGTAAGTTCGGCATTGAGCGAATAAGCTCAGTATTATTGAGCGAGAGAGCTTCGAATCATTGAGCACGTAAGCTCGATATTGAGCGAATAAGCTCGGTAGTATGGAGCGAGAGTGCTCCGAATTATCGATCGCATAAGCTCGGCGTCGACTAAATAAGCTCGGAATGTGGAGTGAGAGAGCTCTAAATCATCGAGCGCATAAGCTCAGAATCAAGCCAATAGAGCTCAAAATCATCAAGCGCGTAAGCTCAGCATCGATCAAAGAAAGCTCGGAATCAACGAGCGAATGAGCTCGGTAATATGGAGCGAGAGAGCTCTAAATCATCGAGTGCATAAGCTCGGCATTGAGCCAAGAGAGCTTGGAATCATCGAGCGCGTAAGCTCGGAATATGGAGCGAGAGAGCTCCGAATTATCGAGCACGTAAGCTTGGAATCAAGCCAAGAGAGCTCAGAATCTTCAATTATGTAAGCTCGGTAATATGGAGTGAGAGAGCTCCGAATCATCAAGCGCATAAGCTCGGCATCAAGCCAAGATAGCTCAGAATCATCGAGTGATGAGTACATAAAAGTGTATGTGTATTAAGAGTTAAATTTATCATTTTACACTTAAATTATGATTAACTCTCTCC
>JAVXUL010031538.1:0-11404 GCA_035590515.1 Trichilia minutiflora
ATTAATATAAAAATATCATGATACATAATAAATAAATATCCAAAATCATTATTGGATCTTAGGGCATATACCAACAGGCATGACAAAAACAAGACGAAAAACACATCTACTTACATATTTTTTGAATATTCAAAAAAAATTTGGATAGAAAAATGAAGACAAAACCCAAGGCCATCAAGGTCATGTCAAAAAAGTAAGGTCTCCTAGTCCTAATTTGGGATCTCATAGTCTTAACCTGCTCGAATTCCTAAAGAGCCAAAGTAGACTCATCCATCCAGGTGATTACATCGCTGAAAATTCTTAAAACTTGAATGTCGAGGGTAAAATTTCATTCCCTACTAATGAAAAACCATTTGTTCTTTCAATCCTTGTTACTAGTCATATTACCCCGAATAAAATTAGGTTTTCTAAGCTAAGTAACTAAGTAAAACCATCTTAGTTTTTTTATTAGATTCCTCTTCAAGAGGTACTAGTTCTCTATCTCCTCTAGGGTTAGGAAAGCTGTAACATCTCAATCCTTGAGGATGGAGAGTGGTGTCGGGGCAAAGACCTGCGTAAAGAGCGATTCTTGATAGACTTCAGGATGGCTGTAGGGGTAGGAGGAGTCCCATATCAAAATAGAAGAGGAATTTACTGGACTATATATGTGAAGTTGAAACTAAGTTATCAACAAGGCATTTTGGGATGGGTTAGGCCCATTACCAAGAACAAAGCCATAAGGCCTCACGGGTTGGGCCAAAGCGGACAATATTATTAACAGTCTTAGTGTTACAAAAACATATGAGATTCTGCTCTAATAACAAAAAGAGTCAAAAAATTCTCTTGCTATTCAAGTTTAACTAGTAAGAGGCAATCTTAAAGGACTCAAAAATTCTTTCGAAGTAATATTGGAGGGCTAATCTAACCCTAAGGTAAAAAGTTTCTTATTAAAACAATTTCACCCTCAAGGGGACAGCTTGATATCTCATTTTCCTTAGGGACTCAGAGATAAATGATATCAAGAATATGAAAACAGGAGGTATAAGGCTTCAAATCTAACTCATTCACTATAAAGATGAATCAATCATACTTATACGATGTGTGTGCCCTTCCGAGATAGGACCTGAACCCATAATCAGAGCAAGCTTTTTGCCTGAGTTATCTTCTCCGGAAGCAGCTTTGGGTTTACTAAAGTTAAAAATAGATGATATTTATACCTAGACATCAAATAAAATATGATCAATACCGGTTACTCGGGTTCATCAATAACTCAAGATATGTACACAAACTAAAAGTTCTAATTCTTACATTATGGGTTACATTAGCTAAAAACTAGAAGCAGATCCACAACCAGTAAACATATATACCCTAGTAAGTACCTTCATCTATGAGAATTTCTTATATCTATATTATTGTGTGAATATTTTAAATACAAAGGACGACAAATCTAAAGTCTTAGATATTCATATTCAAGATGTGTGTATATATATATATATGCACATTTATCATAAGTTTAAAAGCGTCCACAAGCCAGAAAGTGTAATGGAAAAAGAGAGATAAAACAAAAAATCATTGGAAGTTGTTGAGTGTGCATAGAAGTTACAAAGAAGTTTTAGAGTGCTTTTGGAAGTTACAGATCGTTTGAAGTTACAGAGAAGTTGCAGAGAAGTGTAAATTTATAGATAAAAAGGAGATAAAAGAGAAACAAATGAGAAGAAGGAAGATATTTCTAATTTTATATGAAGAGCTCTGATCACATCAATAAACCTTAATCATTAATATATCCAATAGACAGGGTTGAGCCACATTAGTGTAGAGAAACCTTGCTGCCTAAAGTCAATGATGGGCCTATGTCAATGATGGGCTAGATGATTTAATTAAGTTTAGAAAATATCAAGATTTTTATATTACAGGCCAATAACATAGAGACATGTACGCCAACAAATTTTTAAAAAATGACTTGATTCAATAATGGATTGATGAACTCGAAACCATTGTAGAAAATTTCAATGTTTATTATTGAAGGATTAATGAGGAAACAACATATGGTTAAGAAAATGAATAGATATTAATAACATTAATTGGAAGGTAGTAAAAAAGAAGGAATGACGTCGCATCAAGTCAGGAGTTCGATTTTTGTTTTATTTAAATTTACTTTTTAATTAAAAACTAGAGGGGCTCAATGTTGAGGAAAACCTTGGATCCTACAACCCAAAGACCTAATATGTCATACCCCGACCCTAGTCGACCACATGACAACCGCTGCGAATTCCAGAAATACATTCTATTAATTAAAATGTAATTCTAGGATACACAAGGTATTAGTGTTGTTTTCGAAATCTATTTTCAAATATAACAAAGTATGAAAGATTTTCAAATATAATAAAGCATATATCCAAATCAAAATTCATACTTCTATATATCACGTTATGTAAAAATTTTGTTTCAATTCATACTGATACAACAAACTCATCATTTTCACAAGGTACAAAAAGTTAAATAAAATTTATTACATTTATTCTGTTCAGTGGACTATATTACAAACATCTCAGTCAAGTACCTGAACCTTTGCTGAAACCTCTATTCAGCCACATTACGCCTGCACACGACTACACTAACCTGAAATGAGGGAGTGAGGGATGAGTATTGGAGAAAATACTCAATGAACAGATAATAAATCCAAATAATAAAATAAAAGCTCAAGAATTGATTACGAAAAACCCTCATAATCATAAAAATTCAAATCTTATGTGAAATGTGGCATAAGGAAACACGATTGAAATGTCAATATATATATATATAACATGAATTTATTGGATTCCACCTATCCTATCGTGGACTGCCTGGCCAACCAATCTAATAGTTCTGTTAGATCCTACCACTTTATCTGAGCTGCATGGACAATCCTTATCTATAGTTCTATTGGATCTCACCCACTCTATCTAAGCTGCATAAACAATCCTTATTTTTAGGTCTATTAGATTCTACCCACTCTACACGAACTGTATGGCCAATTCTCACCCATATGAAAACCAAGAACAACGGCACACAAGGCCACAAATCAATAATTATGGTTCACAAGGTCAAATCAACATCAATGGCACTCAAGGCCAAAACCAATTCAAAGGTAAACAAGGTTAAAACCGTTATTAATGGCTCATAAGGCCAAAAACATCATGCATGGCTCGCAAGGCTAAAATAATAAAATAGAACATAATGGCCCACAAAGCCAAATAACAATAATGGCACTCCGACCATTTATATACTCAAACTATGCCACAAATCACACGTCATTATTAAAAACAACATTCATAATTAGCCTCCAACCTCAAATCCATAACAATAAACTTATTATAACATCATTGAGAGATAATATCCATAATAGGCCCCCGGCCTCACATTCATAGTACCAAACATGTCATAACATTCCTAATTCTATCACAAACAAAGGACCAGCCCAGTCACCACACAATTGAATATCCATTGCCTTTTCATATCAATTATGTATATATACATATATATATTTTCAACCATCACAAAGCAAAATAAGCATATAAATGCTTATAATTATTATTTAAAGAGGTGAAAGGAGAAAAGAATATCCACTCATAGCTCTGGGGTGGAAAACCACCCTCTGGATGCCTCTTTCGCATCGAAGACTCTCTAACCTCAACTGTTGCATCTAGATGCACATATATACATACAGATTCAATGATCTATCATATAATATACTCATATCATGCAATGCATGATCATGCTTCTCCTACTCTCTCTCTCTCTCTCTCTCTCTCTCTCTCCCTCCCTCCCTCCCTCCGTATTTTGAATCATCCTCGGTTCTTTTAACACCATTATAAGCAAAAAAACATTCTAATTTATCAATCCATTTGATAAACTAGAAAATTCCTAAATTGTAGGGTTTTGAAAATAGTAATCTAACAACTATTTTTCTTGATTCGAACTCAAAGAAAGCATAAAATAAAGAAATAAGTTGAGGGACGAACTTACTCAAGCTGGTAAGTGTGTTTTGAGCACTCATTTGCTTGATTTTCTCTTCTTAATTATTGTTTATTTGTGATCTCTCTCTTTAGATTCTTCACGAATCATCAAGAAGAACTCTACTCTAAAGGTGTTCTTGAAGTCTGGTGTTAACCTTGGGGTCATTACAAGAAAAATAATTGAGTTTAACGGAGATTTGAGTGAGAAATATTTAGATATAGAGAGAAGAAAAGTTACAGATGAAAGAAAAGAAAAATGGGAAAGATGAGCCCTTGACTTTTGTATATACAGAGGCCTTAAAATGACCAAAATACCCTAAAAATAAGGCCTCTGAACTCACCACATCTCCAAGTATCGATACTTCCTAACGAAAAGGGTTGTTTAAGTCCTTTTTACGTCAATGTATCAAAACTTCTATCAAAAAGTATCGATACCTTCTTTCACAGAGGTTTTCCCTGTTTGCAACGTCATAAAGTATCGATACTTCAATCCCCAAATATCAATACTTTTAGTCGAATATGGGCTTTTGACTCAAATGCGTCCCGAGTATCGATACTTTCCTTCTTAAAGTATCGATACTTTAAACTTTACTATTCATTAAGACTGCAAAGTATCGATACTTTGATTCTATTGTTCATCACTGTGTTAATATATGCCCTAGAAATCATTCGTGTTATCAATTTCAAGGCTAGTGATCTTGTATTTACTTTTGTTTTTCAATAAAAGAATTTTTCTTTATTCACATACATTAGCTGTTTCCTTTATATTGACATGCTCATATATAAAAAATATATGTAAATAATTCAGATATTTTTGTTTAATTGTTAAATGAACTTATCAACATTGTGAGCCTCGTACCTAGATTCTAAGGGTATATTGATAATTTTATATTTTTACTGTACATGCATTTACATCCATCTCATACACCGTTTACATATCAGTATGGTTTTGTATTTATTTTGAGGATTAGAGTTGGTTAAGATAGGATTTTGAGGTTGTAAACACAAGGACCTCAATGTAATTAAAAGATAATTTTATTTTGAGTGGCATCCTAATGATATTTTTCAAATTTGGAAGGATTCAAGTGAAATCTTCTATTTTGGCAGGTTCATTCGATCGAATGGTATAATTCATTTGATCGATATTTTGATGACTCCTTGAAAAATTTGTGGCTTTATATTCATTCGAATGAATAGGCTGATTCGTTTGACCGAATGAGTTACTCATTTGATCGAAATACTTGGTTCATTTGAACAAAATAGAGTTCATTCCACCGATAATTTAGAAGCTCTTTGACTTTGAGAAGTACTATAGGATTCGTTCGATCAAAGACATCGGTTCGATCGAACGAATCCTCAATTCTTTCGATCGAACTGTATAAAGAAATAATTTTTGTCCTCTTCTAAAAGCTTCTCCTTTGCATTACTTAAGGGTAAAATGAAATTTTATAATTTTTTTATAAATAGGGGGCTGAGGTATGATTCTCCCCTATTTCTTCTCCTTTCTCTTCTTCTCCCTCTCTCACGCACGTTCTCTCCCTGCTCTCTCTATCTATCACCTGAATTTTATCCACATTCTTGATTTCTCTTTATCCACCACCCACATTTTTTATTTCTAACTTCCTGTAAGCGTTAATTTAACGGTAAAAGTGTGGAGAATGAAAATGAGAAGCTAGGGTTTCAGCTTTTAATTTGGGGTTTTTTGACTTCTGAGTAGAATTAAAGCAAACCAATGATACTATAAGGTAAACAACAACATTTCTAACCTGTTTGTACCTTATATTTTTATTCTATTGATTTTCATATGCATGGATTTTACTGTTCATCTGAGTGATTTTTCTTAGTTTTATCGCATGCATTGTGGTCTTTACACATTAGTTAGATTGTAGTGAGATTGGATAAGTCATTAGAAAGCTAAAAAAAAGATTTTAAAAAAATTTACATAAGTGTAAACAGTATCCAGAGTATTGTTTCTACAGAAAATAGGGTCCACTTATCAAAATCGCAAAAATAATTCGTTATATGCTAGTTTAGCTACAATGTGGGTTCGTGATAATATTATATGGATAATTGGGTGAATGAAGAGGGTTTTGATCGTTTACACGTATAAACCAATTTAAAAAAATTTGGGTCAACATGCATTTCACGCATATGAGTTTCATTCGAGATTTAAAAATGTATATTGATATGTTTTGATATATAAGATTAGACGACGATGCATAAGCAAGAAATCCACATGACGTGTTGAGGAACAAGAGAAATTAGGGAGTGTATACCCTCCCTAAGTGTGAGTGGACTACTTTTGTTTTGGTTATTTTATTTCAAACTTGTTTTGGTTTTAATTATAATGATGTTCAAGTATTTTATAAGTGATTATGCCTATTACTTCCGTTTATGTGAAAATGTGTATATATATATATATGTTTTCATATGGTTTTGAAATGAGATACAATTTGTATGATGGATTAGATTTGCTTGGTATATATATTTTACATGAATGATAACCATAGGCCAATTTATGATATTAATATACTTATTTGTGATAACGGTCATGAGGGCCGGGATATTTACTATAGCTACAGGATGGTAGCCTAGAGAAGTCTATTTGGATATGGACACCTAGGTGAGTGGTATATGTGGTAGCTTAGGGACGGCCTGATAAAGATGTCACCTAGGTGAATAGAGGCTTTATAGGTGGGGGTGGTGTATGATTGTGTTATTGTGATGATGTGATGTGAATCGATTATCTGTGAGTCTCATCGGGTTAGTCACGGATGTCACCATGTAACTAATCCGAGATGAACATCAATGACGGACATGTTTTATATAACTAAATCACGCATTATTTTACTTCTTTGCATTTGAAAAATGAATTTTTATAAATAGTATATTTTTACTGTATATAAAACTCATTGACGATCTTGGGATGTTCAGGGCTAAGGTAATCCTCAAAAAAGAGAGCTAGCTTAATGATTTTGATATATATTTTGAGTTTTCAAAGTAAGATAAATATTTTAAACCAAACTATTTTATAATGAGTTCAAGTTGTGTTTTTTTACTTAGGAGTTAAGTATTAATTACTTATATTCATTCTTAATTCACTCACGGAGTATACTCCTATATACTCACCCCCTTCACTCTCTAGTATCAGGGTAAATAAGAAATTATGTCCATTGATTTGATGGTGATCACTCCAAATACTGCAAGCATCAAGTATATGATAGACCGACTCACATTGTATGGTTCACAATTCACTTGAGTTATTTCATTTCTATTAGTTTTTACTATTATAATGATTTGACTCTTTGAGAGTTGTAAACATATTTGTAAACCAGTTTGTATCGATTCTTGATTCTATTTATTTGATGATGTATCTTAAAATACTTTAATATTTGATAGATAAAACGGATTGTATATTTTAAAGTGTTTGTGAATTGGCTAGAATCATTTTGAAGTTTGAGTGTTTGTATGAACTTATTTGAAAGTGTTGCATAAATATTTTTGAAACAAGATTTTGTAAAGGCCTTACAGGCTTTCAAGGTATATTCTGGGTGATTGAATATACCTTGGGGGTCTATAGTGATTGTCACATATGGGACTCACGGCTTATGGCATGATAATTTTATTGGTATTAGATCATTTGATTTTAAAATAATTTTGGAAACATCCAAACTTGTTTTTCATACTACATTTTGAAGTTTTATACATGATTTTATATAATTTTTGAAACTTTTTCAGTGAACTAAGTGAGTCGAGTCATAGGAAGCATCACCACCATATTAATTCTGCACAATTAAATTCTGTGTTCTTTCTATAGCTAAAATATCTTTAAGACCTAGGCGAGGTCTTGGTAGACCGCACAGAGAAATCATACCCAATGTAGAAGAAGAGGTTACTTCGTATATACCTTAACCTGAACTTGAAGAACAACCCAAACCACCTCTACTTCAATATTAACAACCAGGTATAGGAATGCCTCCGCATATGACTTCTAAGTAATGGGCTGCTTTTATGGCTTATTGGAATGCTCAAACTGTAAAAGTATCAGGGTCAGCTCTGAAATTATCCAAGTTGATTAAAGAGGTTCGACAGTTAAGAAGTGTGCCATTTAAAGGTACTATACATACGATCGTAGCCAACAAATGATTTAAGAAATTGGAAGGTGATTTGAATGATATGGAGCTTGAAGATAGGTACAAGTTAAAGGTAACTGTCTGATTTTTAGAAGGCAGTACAGCTACTTGGTGGGCAAATGTACAAGCATGAGCTTCAGCATAATTAACCTGGAATGATTTTGTGTAGGAATTTTGAGATCAATATTATAATCGCTTTAAGTGTAATCAAAAGAAGCAGGAATGTTTTTGATTAAAATAGATGGGTAAGACAGTGATAGAATACGAGGCTCAACTGAGAGAGTTAGTTGAGTTCGTACTAAAGTTTGCTAATGAAGAAAGCTTTGTGTCAAATTTGAAGAGGGTTTAAATTTTGAGATATGTGAAAGGATGTCATTATCAAAAAATAGAAGGTATAAAGAGATTATTTAGATGGCCCTTCGAGCAAAGAAGTTAGCAGGAGAAAGAAGGTCGAAGAGTTAGTTTCGGAAAAGGAGAGATTGAGTATACAAGTAAGTTTTCCATCCAAGAAGAGCCGTAGTAGTGGTTCATCTAGTGGTGCCTCTGCTACTAGTCTTGCAAGCATTTCTTCACATTCTCTTCAAAGCCAAAGACCCTCAAGATTCAGGTCATCAGTTCAGGGACAAACTCAAGGTTAGAGGCAAGATCAGAGAATAGATCGGTGTATTCATTATAGGTAATATTTTGTGGGAATATGCCCTCAGTTGTCAGTATGCTACCACTGTAGGGAAACAAGGCATATAAAAAGGTTTTACCCTAAGCTAGAAGGGATGGAGATGAGTGGACAGACAAGTCGACATTACTCACATCACTAATAACTACCAGTTGAGCAGGCAGCGACTTCTACTGGTAGAAGATCAAGAATGGGTAGTTCATCCACAGCATCTCGTGGTACTCAAAGAACTCGAGATAGAGTTCAGATCAGGGTATTTGCTTTGAACCAGAAACAGGCGCAAACTAACCCAGATGTGATGATCGATATGGTTATAATTTTTAACCAATCTGCTTATGTGTTGATAGATCCGGATTCTAATAGGTCTTCTGTCAATATCGCTTTAGTACCTCATACTAGCATCGCATTGTCACCCTTAGATCAAGAGATAGTAGTTCATACCCCTCTAGGCTAGAAGTTGTTGAGAAAGACTGTATTTAGAGACTGTGCTATAATTGTGAATAAAGTAGAGCTAGTAACGAATTTGATTCCTTTGAGAATGAAAGATATTAATACAATACTGGGGATAGATTGGTTATTAAGATATCGAACAATAGTAGATTGCTTGGCCAAGTAATTTGTGTTCAAAAGGCTAACGAGATCAGAGATAGTTCTTATCGGTGAGCGAAATATTTTATCTAGTGGCATGATTTTTGCGATAAAAGCTCAGAGATTAATAAGGAAAGGGTGTCAAGGGTACTTGGCATATGTTATAAATACTACTACCTCTGAGTACTCGATTGATCAAATTTTAGTAGTGAGAGAGTTCTCAGATGTAATTTTTGATGAATTATCAAGAATACAACCAGAACGAGAATTCGATTTTAGTATTAACTTGGTTCTAGGCACTACGCCAATCTCGATGCTGCCTTATGGTATAGCACCAACTGAACTTAAGGAATTAAAGATGTAGCTTCAAGATTTGATTGATAAAGGTTTCATCCGACCTAGCATGTCACTCTGGGGTTCGTCAGTGTTGTTTGTTAAGAAGAAGGATAGAACTCTACGATTGTGTACAGACTATTGATAGTTGAATTGAGTCACCATCTAGAATAAATACCCACTGTTCAAGATCGATAATTTGTTTAATCAGTTGCAGGGAGCGAGTGTATTCTCGAAAATTGATTTAAGATCAGGCTATTATCAACTACGGATTAAGGATAGCGATGTAGCCAAAACAACCTTCCGAATGCGCTATAGTCATTATGAGTTCCTTGTAATACCGTTTGGGTTAACTAATGCCCCTGCTACATTTATGGGCCTTATGAATCGAGTATTCCATCTATACCTTGATAAGTTTATGATTGTCTTTATTGACGATATATTGGTTTACTCGAGGACCAAGAAGGAACATGTCCAGTATCTACGGATCGTACTGCAGACATTGAAAAAAAGAAGATTATATGCCAAGTTTTTGAAATACGAGTTTTCGCTTCGAAAAATGGTATTTTTAGGACATATAGTCTTAAGAGAAAGAGTCTTTGTGGATCCCTACAAGGTTGAAGCTATTGTACAGTGAGAAAGGCCTAAGAATGTTACTGAAATCAAAAATTTCTTAGGATTGATAGGTTACTACAGAAAGTTTGTTGAAGGCTTTTCTCTGATAGCTGCTCTACTAAAACACTTAACAAGAAAACATGTTAAGTTCAAGTGGGATGAGAAATGTGAGCAGAGTTTTCAAAAATTAAAGAGTCGTCTCATCTCCGTTGCGGTGTTATCACTATCTATTCCTAAAAAGGGATATGTAATATTTAGTGATGTCTCCGACAAGGACTAGGTTGTGTTTTGATGAAAAATGAGAAGATAGTTACTTATGCTTCAAGACAATTCAATAAGTACGAGGAGAATTATCTGACCCATGATCTAGAATTGGTAGCAGTTATTTTTGTTCTGAAGATTTAGAGACATTACTTATATGGAGAGAGGTGTTAGATTTTCACCGATGATGAACTGAGGAATACTATCTTAAAAGAAGTTTACTGTTCAGCCTTTGCAATGCATTATGGTAGCACAAAAATGTACAGAACCATTAGAGAGAACTATTACTGATTTGGAATAAAGAAAGACATAACAGAATTTATTGCCAGATGTATGACGTGTCAGTAGGTTAAAACTGAACATCAAAAACCAACAAGAACGCTCCAATCACTACCCATACTAGAGTGAAAACGAGAACACATCACCATGGATTTTGTGGTAAGACTGTCACATACTCAAGCTGGATATGATGTAATATGGATGATCGTAGACAGATTAACTTAGTTTGCACACTTCTTGCCCATCAAAACTAAGTATCCATTTGAGAAGTTGGCAAAGTTATATGTTACAGAGATTGTAAGTGTCACGCCCCGACCCTAGTCGGCCACATGGCAATCGCCACGAATCCCAGAAATACATCCAATTACTTAGAATGCACCTCTAGAACCCGTAAGGCATTAGTACCTGTTTTCAAACTCATTAACCAACAATAACATGAAATAATAGGAGTTGGAAGAATTTCAATCATACAATATAAATCTCTGTATTTTTACAAAATACAATCCATAATACACCCTGGCCAAGCCAAATACATAATGTTTCTTTAT
>JAVXUL010031579.1:0-11403 GCA_035590515.1 Trichilia minutiflora
TCGATACCTTCCTCAAAGGTGTCGATACCCTTGCTTCTGGTCCTCCTTCTGAGGACTACAACTTCAACTGGCCATAATTTTTAGCTCGGATATCCGCTCGGAACCCATAATATATCAATGCGAAGCTCTCTCTGAGCTCTACACAAACGACAAGAAATTTTTCTCAATTGGAGATGATTTTAGGATCAAAAATCTAGTTCTTTTCCAAATTTCAAATCCAACACCACAATCTTATCCAAGATATAATCATCAAGTTTCATACCCTCTCGTGCATACTCTAAACACAAAGACGTGCACAAACACTCTTGAGGGATTTATAATTATGCCCATAGTACCAAAGGATGGGTTTCACATTATAGATGATACTAAAGGTCTTGATGAACCATGCTTTAAGGAAGAAGCCCTTTGGCCTTAAATTGGTTTCATTTGTCTTTGGGATAACATAATCTAGCTGTTAAAAATGAAAACATGGGTTAGATGAACTATAATTTATCCTATGATATATATAGAAAAAAAAAGATGCATTTGAGTCATCTAGATATTCAAAGAGGCAACACCTTATATAGAAGTATCCTAGACATACTACACATGCAAGATATTGAACTTTACTTATAGATAACCTTCATATTATACTTTGATATCACTTTATCCAACCCTAAAATAAAATCGGGATCATAACCAATATGAGGGTAAGGATATCCTGCCCTTATAAGCCTTAGAGATAACCTATAGGTAAAAAATAAAATTGATAAATGCAAATCATATGTATGCAACTCATAATTATATATATATATATATACAAATGCCATATAACATATATATACATCTTTAGGTGTCATACCTTAGTATACAAAACAAAGGACTCATGTAAATCGAAGATAGCAAAGTGATTGTATAAAAGATCTAACATTCTAACGTTCTTCTCAAAAATCCCTACAAATTCTCACCTAGGAATGAATCCTGAAAATTTTAAAAAGCTATGATAGGGTAAGTTTATAGGAAAACTTAGTTTGTTAATATAGAAAATGAGTAATATATTATTTAAGTGTAATCGCTTTTAAATAGAACAACATAATACTAAGGTTTTAAATTTTTAAAAGAAATTCAAAATATATCATTGTATCCACTACATGCTTTTTGTAAGATCAGAAAATAATTTTCAGACTATCAAAATTATCAGAGATTCATGTAAAGATACATATATGTACATGTAACAAGTGCCAGCTAACAAAACTCCTCGCCGCATATTTCTCTCATATATCAGTACCTACACATATACAGATATCATATTATGCTCTCAAAACACATGTATATATTCATATACATGCATTCACACACACACACACACACATATATATATATATATCCTTATGCTATCATCTCTAGCATTTTATAATCATTTATAAATAACAATAAATGAGACGAAGGGAGGAGAATGTCCACTCACAGTCTTGGGGTGGGAAACCACCCTCACGGTATCCTCCTCGCGACGGAGATCCTCTCGTCTCGGCTGCCGCTCCTGGATACATACAAACACATATCATAAAGTGCGTGCATGATGCAATGCATGCTCATGCTATCCTCGCACCTCTCTTTCTCCCTCTCTCTCTACCCTCTCTCTCTCTAACTTCCAGTTCTCACATGAACCTTGCTCTAAACATACATTCCTCATCAATTTCAACACCATAAGCTACCCTAGATCTCTAATTTATCGATACCTATGACAAATTAGAAAACCCCCAATTTCTAGGGTTTTGTGAACAGTATTTCTAAAACCTAATCTTGCGATTATATGCATCAGAGGCTTAAAATGGAGAAATGAGCTGAGGGATGAACTTACCCAAGATGGTAGAAGTGTTCTAAGTCCCTCTTTGCCTGATTCCTTTACTCAGCTACTGTTCACCGTCACTTTTACTTCATGATTCCTCGTGAACCATTGCGTGAAACTCCAATCAGGGGGTATTTCTGGGTTCTGCTGTTGATTCTCAGTTCATAGGAACTGGAATGGCAAAGTTACGTTGAGAAATGGAGGAGATCAGTTGTTGGACAATTGAGAGAATGGTTGCTGTTTCTGGTAGAGAGAGAAGCAAAGAATTCCAAATGGGGAAGACGACCTGTCCCCGAGTATATATGCTGTGTAATCCCTCAAAGGTATCGATATATTTCAAAACGTATCGATACCTTTGGCCTTTTCCTCTCAACGTATCTATACGTTTGGCCAAAACACTGTTTATAAGCCTGCAGGGTTTCGATACCTTCCTCAACTTATTGAAACCTTTCGTCGCAAATGGGTTCAATCTCCGTCACCAACGTTTCGTTACCCCTGGCCAACGTATCGATACGTTGGGCACTATTCACTATTCATCAAGCTTCAAGGTGTCGATACCTTTCACCAAAGGTTTCGATACCTTTGGCCCTAATAGTAAATGTATCGATACCTTCTTCAAAGGTTTCGATACCCTTGGCCACTATCTCAACATGTCGATACATTTCCCCAAACGTATCGATACGTTTGCTTCTGGTCATTCTTCCGAGGATTACAACTTCAACTGGCTATAACTTTTTGCTCGGATATCCGTTCGGAACCCATAATATATCAATACGAAGCCCTCTCTAAGCTCCACAAAAACGACATAGAATTTTTTCTCAATTAGAGATGATTTTGGGGTCAAAAATCCAGATCTTTCCCATAAGCTCAAATCCAACACCAAAATCTTATCCCAGACACTCCTTCAAGTTTTATACCCTCTCGTGCACAATCTAACCACAAAGACATACACGAACACTCTTGATGGATTTACTAATATGCCTATAATGCTAAGGGACGGGTTTCACAACATGACTGACGGTTGCGTTCTCGAGAGCAGTTAATTAAAGAAGACGACAACCAGTAAGGTCTGAAACGACAACCAATCAGAAATACATGATTTTCATTGCAGGCCTTTACAGCACGTTAGCTACGCAATGACAAGTGTCTGTAGGTACGAAAATCCATAATCCTAATTTAACGGAATCCGAAAATCATGGTAGGTACGTTCTTTGGCATTTTCGATAACATTTGAACCTTTACAGTAGAGAGAGAAACACCCAACACACACAGAATTTTGTATTGTGCATATATTGTAATGTACTCTATGCTTAGAATTTTGTATTTTTTTTTTAACTAGGTTTTAGGAGATTTTTGAGTTTATCTTGTTTGTTTTACAATCTCAAAAACAACTATTCTTAGGATGGAGTAGCTAAAAATGCAATACGAATCAGCCAAAAAGAAAAATAAATTCATACCGATAGTTAGATGAAAAACTATTTATGGATAAAAATTTTTAGATGTCTAATTTTTAAAAAAAAATTTATGATTTGTATATATTAAAAATATTTAGAAGAAATCATTATATTTTGAGTGACTATTCCGAATTGAAAAGAGGAGAAAAGATGACTCCAGATTCAGAGGCGTAGGAGCCTAGTGTCACAATTTTGAATTGATCATACTTATTTAGATAAAATTAAGGTCTTATATTAAGTCTGAGTGGACACGAACATATGCGAAAGCATATAATTTAATATCATTATGAATCTTTGTTGCATATAAAAAAGGATCCATGATACTTTTATGGATGAATATTTCTTCTATACCCTTTTTTTTTTTCTTTTATCTTCTTCTCAAGTTTATAAAGAGTAACATTTTGAATCTTATTTATAATGACCATCCACCACAAATCTTCTCTCAAAAAGTTCTCACAAAAATTAAAATCAAGTGAAGAATTTTAAGAATCCGAAGAAAGAAATAAGATTATTGAAGAGAAAATGGTGCAAGATGATGATAACTTGCGTAATTCATAAAGTCATTGAGTATGTTTGTTTATTAAGAATTTAATGTAACTGAGTTATGTTTGCTTAACTTGGTCCTTGTATTGAATTAACTATTTAACACATGATTTTGGTATTTGATACGAGATTAAAAAGTAAATATTAAATATACTATAGAAAAAAAAATATTACATAATAAAGATACATATGAGATATGTAAAATTTTTGTGCATTTCTTATTTTTAATGTATTTTAATAAATGTGTGATTGTCACAAAAATGTAAGGAATATATTTATCAAAATAGATTCGCTCGAGAAGTTAATAATTATGATTAGGAATTAGTCGACAATATATTAAATACGTTAATTAATTGAATTGTAATAATTAAGTATAATGAATTTTAGGAAGTTGAGTTTCTACGTGCTTACTTACCTCAAATTTATTTGTTTAGTAAAGTGCTTTTAAGGGTAATTTGTGGTATTGGTTTATTTTAGATTTTAATTGCATTCTAGTTTAAAATTCATAAATTTTATCAATTTATTATTCAATTGATGAATGCTAGATTAGTATAAAAAATTATAATAAATATTTACAATTATAAGAGAAATTACATTTACAGAGCATATACCATAATTTAGTTTTGATTTGGTTGTCTTACAATATTTATTATATAAATATACGTATATATAAAATAAAGAAATAATCATAAAATTCCAATTAATTGTATAATAATATATTAGGAAACGAATGACTATTCCATTCAAGCACGAGGCAGTTTACGATAAGCTCGGCGTAGTCTATGCTCATTTTGGACGATTAATTGAAAGGATCGAGTTAAGTCACCAAAGAGGAAGAGCGAGGAGCGCGCCACATCGCAGAGAGCTGCAAATTCTCATCACGTCTTTCTCTCTCTGTTTTTGTTCAATTCTTTCAATTTCCCTGGTTCACAGTAAACTGTAAATTATGGACTTCAATTCATCATTATCAGCGCACCCTCCTGCGCTTCCCCAATCCATGGCCACCGCTTCATCAGCTGCAACTACATCAACGGCCACAGATGGAGGAGGAGGAGGAGGAACAAGCAAGAAGATCAGGAAACCCTACACCATTACCAAATCTAGAGAGAGCTGGAGTGAAGAAGAACACGACAAGTTCCTTGAAGCTCTTCAGCTGTATGCTAACCTATTCCTTTCTATCCACAGTTCTCATACTTTTGGCTGTTAGTCAGTTGTAATTACGAGTTTTGGTCATTGATCGGGAATAAAATATTGTATTGGTAAGTAGGTGTAAATTCAGTTGTATTTCAGCTTATTCTAGCTAAATTTAGCAAAGAGTTTGAGTGGCTGATGGCTTTGAATTTGCTTCGCAGTTCGAAAGTTTGGCTCGGATGAGTAGTTTATGTGTTAAAAGCATTTAATTGTAATTGTTTCAATGTAATTTGTTAGTTTTATTTGGTTGCTATTTGCGCAGTCAACAAAATTGAAGCCTAAAAGGCATTTGTTTTAACGACGATGTTTGAACAAAACTTCATTCTGAATTTGTAGTTTTCGGTTGTTGCTTGTTAATTCAGGTTTGACCGTGACTGGAAAAAAATTGAAGATTTTGTGGGTTCAAAGACAGTCATCCAGGTTAAATATAATGATTCATCTTTGTAGCTGACTATATGAGGAGGGGGTTTCTTCGCTGAATATTTTCTATTGTAGATTCGGAGTCATGCCCAGAAATACTTTCTGAAGGTCCAAAAGAATGGGACCATTGCACATGTGCCTCCTCCTCGTCCAAAGCGCAAAGCTGCTCACCCTTACCCACAGAAGGCCCCGAAAAATGGTTTTTATATCTTATGCATCACGATGACATATTCTGTCCGAGTATAAAACCATCTCTTTGATAACATTGAGGCTAAATATCTGTGATTGGCAGTTCTACCAGCCCTTCAAGCATCCATGGCTTATCCATCAGTAAATACTTTTGCACCAGGATTTGTTACATGGGATGATATTTCCTTGCTGATAAACGCTTCATCAACTAAAATGATGCCACATCAAGATGAATATACCAATCTACACACAGCTGAAGGCATGCTTATTTCTTTTTGTGATTTTTCCATAATTATAATATTAGTAGGCTAGTTTGAGAATGGGGAACTTTCCAGCACTTATTATGGCATACCATATTACTGATTCAGCTGATATTGGATCCAAGGGCGTAGCAAAAATTGGTAACAGTATCGTTGGTGGCAATGGTAACTCAACAAGTACACTGCCAAATTCAGATATGCCAAAGCAGGGGAAACAAGTTCCTGTTCTTCATGGTAATTGATTATTTCCCCAATCCACTCACTTAGCTATTGAGAAAGACATGGGCTCTCTTTCATCTTCTGTGGTTTGTGGTTTGCAGGTATACCAGACTTTGTTGAAGTGTATAGCTTCATAGGGAGCATCTTTGATCCGGACACTGAAGGCCATGTTCAGAAGCTGAAGGAAATGAATCCCATAAACTTTGAAACAGTGAGTTAAATTAATACTTTTTGTCAGTTTTTGTAGTTTTTGCTATTGGTACATCTCATAGATGCCCTTGTATCACATGCTGTTGTGTCAAGGTAATGAGATAATTGTATAATAGCTCAAAGCACCTGATATGTTGATGCCAGGTGGCCAAAATTTTGGATAGCCACTGATGGACTTGAATGGAAAAGTTATTCCTGTTATCTTACAATATAATTCTTTTCTGAGACTACGTAACTATGATTTATTTTGATTCATCCTAATCCAACTTGTTAGTGAATTGAGCTTGTTTGTCACTTGACAACAAACCAGCATTCTACCTCATCAACTTATTGTTTATCAAAGTGTGCTACCTAACCTTTTTGAGTTATGGCATTAGTTTTCCAAATACTTGTATTCTGCACTATAGATATACCAGATAGTGTGATGTGGTCTTTGTTTAAGATTATTTGAAGATTCTGTGAGTATCCTTATGGGCATCCAATCTTCATTTGGCTGAACACCATGAGAGATGCAAAATAAATTCTGCAATGTGTGTTCCTTCTGCATAATGTGTAATCCTCCAAAAATATTTTGTTTATAACTCCACTTGTTGACTTGTGCAGGTACTGTTATTGATGAGGAACCTCAGCATCAATTTGACTAGTCCTGATTTTGAGCCAGTTGTAAGTTGCAAATTCATTTTAATAATTATACTCAGACACATACCCTGTTTCTTTTGCATAAGATACTGTTATTTATCATGAACGCTGTCTTTGGATATATATATATATATAAGCACTTTTTAACAGGAAACAAAGAAACTTATATGAAGGCCGTGTTTGCGTTTTGAAGCCTCATTTCTTTCTAATTATGATTCATCAGCAAACGTTGTGCTTTCAACATTTTGCTGAGGTTCTGTTGGGCAATCACTTAACTACATGCTTACATATGTTAGTGGTTTTGGTTCCCTGGGAGGACTTTGTAATATGTAACAATTGCAATCTCTGCATAATTTATGCAGAGGTTGGATCCATCATTGTCATGCTGGTAATCTTAGCTATGAGGCATATTTATTGTATGGTTTAGTTTTAATGTCAGATATAATTGTCATCTAGAAGCGCGTACCTACACAAATATGTAATGTATAAGTGTGTGGTTTATTGATGAATATTAGTTTTTTATTTTCCTTTGAGTGAGTGACTAGGCATGCTTTATGGGTAATTTGGTTGGAATAACACCATAAAATTAATGAAACTTACCATCTGCATCGGTTTCCCAATGATTTGCCATCTGCATAATACGCATTGAGAAGGATAACTCTGATCATCTGTGTCATAATCCACTTGGGCATAAGACTTACCAAATAGACTTTATAAATTTGAACAGATTATTAACAAAATCCTGAATTAATCATAGGTTTTGAATAATAGAAGTCTTGTCTTGGGATTATTATATGGTTATAGGAATTAATTGAAGCAAATAATAGAAATTTTCTAGCTGTTGCATTAGTTTCTCCTCATGTTCTTCCTGGATGTCTTGATTGCTAATGTGGACTGGTTTATCTGATTGCCATCTCCGAAATTTGAACACTTTGTATTTATTCAAAATGATTGTCCGGTAACTTTAGCTGGTTGATTTCAATGTTGCAGAGGAACGCCCAGTCGTCGAATGACACCAATATCAAAACAGTGGGTGTTGCTGCGGGAATCGTTGCCAGCAACCGAACGAATGATATAGCATATTGAACTATGACATAACTAAAATTTTCTGACTATTATGCGTATTTTTTCTGTTACTTCTCTTTCTTCCTTATTTTTGTTTCTCTTACAAGTATTCTTTTTCCCTTCAACTCGATATCTTTCTTCTTCGCTTAGCATAATTAACTGCGGTTAAGATTCAAATGGTACTTGGGCCGCGAGTTTACAAGTTTAGTGCGATTCCATTCTGCACATTAGTGAGGAGCGAATGATGGATGTGTTAGGAAAACTGATTTTAACAATTAAAATTGCAGTGGAAAAAATTGTTTTGGATTTATTGTATGCAAAAGGCTAGAACTTACTAGGAAATTGATGATGTTACGGTAATCTTTTCAATTATTTTCAACATATTTACGCATGAATGTATGTGAAAGTTGTTGTATTTTTTTTTGAAAAGAACGTATTTCTATTACACACAAAATTATTATTATTATTATTATTATATATATATGGGTGTTTGACAAAGATTTAAAAGGGTTAGTAGAAGGATTGTAACTTGTAGACTTCTTAACTTCATAACTCATCTTATATTTCAAGTTAATTCTCAATTATTTTACTAAAAATTTAGAATTGTATTTCGGTGATTGTGTTAAAAAAATAAAAGTTCCTTTAATTAAAATTTTTTTTAATTAAATTTGAGTCCGGTTTTAGAGTAATAATAATTGCTTAATTGATTTTCTATTTGATGCCTATAATTAAAACTAAATTTATTATAAATGTTTTGTCTCTTTAATTACTTATTTTTTCAAGTCATAGAATTCTTTAATGATTATCTTAATTTTTTATATTTATAAATAAATATGATTATTTAATAAATAATTTAGTGAATGGAATGGGATTTATATCTCCGAGTTATTAAGATTTTAATCGTATTATTAGTTCTTATCTTTTTGATAATTCCAAAGATATGATACATTAATGCAAATTTACTATTTACTTAAAATTAAAATTTATTAGACTTATTAAAGCTTATGTGAATTAAAATTAATGATGTTTATTTTACTAGATTTTAGTTCACCATAGTTTAGTTTAATATATAACATAACGTATCCAGTAACTTTTTAACTCAAAATCTCAATCAACATAAATTATTTATTTTAAAAATAAAAAAAAATCATAATTTTATATAATATGTTGGGAAAAAAATGCGAGTGACACGTGGGATTTCAGTGGAAAAGAACATGGTACTTTCACAAGATATTTCAGTCTTCCCGATGGCCTTAGGACCTAGGGAATCACCCTCTCGAGTGCATCCAACCTCAGGCCCCAAGGAGTCATCCTCCCAAGGGCACATGGCCTAGACCTTAAGGAATCAACTTCTCAAAGAATCTTGCCTTATATCCCAGGGAGTCACCCTCTTAAGTAAATCCGCCTCAAGATCCGATGGAACGATTTCTCAGGTAAATTCGTCTTAGACCCCAAGGAGTTATCCTTTCAGGGCATCTTCTCTTCACCAATATGAAGGCAATCCCCCAACCAGAGAACCCCCAATCACGTGCCCACACCATTAAAAATGGGAATGATCGCTAATATGACAGACCCTATGATGGAAGTAGATGCCTTGTCATAGGAATTGTCTGTCCCATTCAACATCCATCTCCAGACAACGTGACAGTAACAAACCTAGAATTGACAGGAATGTCAGCTACATTATTAATAGAAGGCGGCCGCATATTGCTCAAAGGCAGTAAAATCCCATTATTCACATTCTTCGATGCCTAATCACATGATCAGGGTACTATATAAAAGGGTTCTCCATAAAAAAAGGGATCAAGATCTTAAGATTTTAGATCTCTACGCAATTCTCTTACAACTCCTCTCCTGTTTTCACATCTCAACATTAGGTAAATAGTCTCTGTTCCTTACATTTCATTTCGGGGTGCTTACCGAAATTTGTCATATATTTTTTCACTATATCTGATATAGATATAGGAGTTTTTTTACTGGAATCCTCACTTGATGTGATTTCTAACGTGTTATTATCTTATAAAAACTTTAAGATAAAACTTTATAAAAAATGATCCAACCAACAACTTTTTTCGACGATGCAATAGTCATATTCAAATTTATACTTCATCTTAGTGAAATATTCAATTCAGAAATAACTATCATTTATCTTTTATTTACAAAAAATATTATTTATATTTAATTATTTAATCTTATTAAATTAAAAATAATATCATTATATCACATACTTTTGAGGGCATAAATAATAACATTAATTATAATATCATATTATTTAATTAAAAAAATTTAGCCATTTTCGATATCTTTTATCTGGCTGTTGTCTTATTGTTACGGGACTACTTATTGTATTTATCCGGTAACTGTTGTTAACCTATTGTATTTTTTATCAAATTGGAGGAGCAAGTTCTGAAACCTATTGTTAACCTGTTGTTAACCTATTGCATTACCTCCTAGAATTTAAATATATTGCAATAAGTACAATAGTTGAGGCTTATGAATGTCGAAATTTTTTGTTGCAAGAATCGTATTTCCACACCTTGTATTCCTTTTCTTGCTTATAATTGTCATGTTAAACTAAGGCGGGTTTGGTATTAAAATATTTTGATTTCGAAGTTATAGACTTATGGGATAGAAGCTTATGTTCACTAAACACAACGATATACTTATTTTTTAATTAATATTAATATTTTTATTTTATAATAATTATAAAGTTATTATACATTTTTTAAATATAAATAATAGAATTTCATTAAAAATTATAGTACAATATAAGCATAACAATCTCAAATTGATTCAATTGGTATAATGATTTTTATTTTTTAAGAAGCTTTTAATTTAAAAAACAAATAAAAAACATCACTATATTTATTTTCTATTTACATGTAGATCTTTTTATGTTTTATTATATTCGTATTTTAATTAAATATAATATAAATAATTTCTTGTTTGAATCATTCAAAACCCCTTGAAAATAACTTGGTAAGATATTATGATATTAAAAACTTTTATTAAAATATTAAAAAAAATAAATTATAAATTTTATTTAAATTATTTTTTTAAATATGATAATTATTAAATACCTACCCTCAATTCGATAAAACAAAATTAATCACGTATAAAAAAAAAAATTTAAATCAATACTTCTATTTTGTAATGTAAAAACTAGAGGTGGCAAACGGGCCGGGCCGGCACGGCCCGTCACGCATAAAGCAAGTAAATAGTAAAGTCCGGCACGGTACGGCACGATGAACAGTAAAAGCACGGCCCGGCCCGGCCCAAACGAAGGGCCGTGCTGGGCCTTGAGACGGAGCCCTCGGGCTCGTGCTTGGCACGGCCTGCCGAGGACTCGGGCTAAGCACGGCGCGGGCCGTGCCAAGCCCGAGTC
>JAVXUL010031590.1:0-11403 GCA_035590515.1 Trichilia minutiflora
GTTTGAAAACAGGTACTAATGCCTTGCGGGTTCTAGAGGTGCATTCTAAGTAATAGGATGTATTTCTAGGATCCGCGGCGATTGCCACGTGACCGACTAGGTTCAGGGTGTGACACGTGTTGGCGAGCGAAATCAGTTGTCAATCATATAACGCTAGAAAAGTCATCAAAATAGTGCATGGAGCTTCACTATAGCTTGGATAAAATTTTGATTTTCTCCGTGATTCAACATCAAAAATCGAGAATTTTATCTCGTAACAGCTAGATAAACTCTTGGTGAGTAGTTCTTACTATGAAATCTATTTTTTTCATGAATTTAAGAGAAAGATATGAATTGATTGATTTTGATAGTTTAGCTTAAAATGTTTGTTGTGATTGGTAACATCAAATTATTCCTAGAGTTATGTTCTGGAATAATTGTAATATTGAGTGACCTCCCTTTATAAAAGATTTGTCCACAAATCTTGATCTGAGCCAATTATCAAAAAATCTGTAATATCATGAAATCATTGAATTTTCAGTTAGATACCAAGCTTGACGATGCTACCCAATAACATCTATTATGAGAGATTATGGATGTTTTGATTTTCTGCATTTAATGGATTTATTGCTTACACCTCTCTATAAAACTATTTTAAGCTAGATCTGCCTCGATACATCATAACATAACAAACAATGCTTGTAATAATAAAGTAACAGTATTGAAAGCAGCATATATGATTTAAAACAACTATACAAACTTATAAAATGAACATCATAAATAGCGAAATCATACTATATTATTTGTTATAAAGTTTAAGTATAACATTAGCTCTTCAACCAAAATGTCATTTAACACAATGCATTGACTTCCAATCATATTGACATAAGACATATCGTTATCTTGTCTGAAGTCATTCCTACATATTCTTATACTTATACGGATCTTATTTCATACACATATTAAGGATGGTCAACCATCACTCATACCTGTAATATTCTGATACCTTTTTCAGTGTCCTAGTCTATGTAACAGCTAATTGTACTGTAGTATGTGACAATTACATATAATGTATGACCCTTTTTGCTATAGTCATCACTCCATCACTTTCTTATAACCTTCAAGTCAACGGGTCTCTATCTTTTGCTACTATCTTAAAGTTATCTAGTGATCATGCTTATGAATACATAATCATATATATACAAAGTTATATATATACATATAATTTGTATACATATTATTCACCTATCATATACTAAGTCACATGCTCATATCACATGCATATGATTCATGTTAATTCATATACTTCAATATATATAATGTACTCTAATTTTACATGCTACTTATACATAAAACATGATTCAATATAATGACATAATCTATTCTTAGTGAAATCATCACTATACCTACTAACTAATATCTCAATATCAAGTTCTTAGTTACCCAGACATTTTTAAACACCTTGCTTTCTGTTTGTCCTCATCCAATAGGACACGTAAATCTCTTATAATCATGCTAACTATAAACTCACTTTTCTCTTAATTATTAACATTAGTATAACCATTTGAAATCAAGGTCAACCAAAAGGTAGCAAACCGTGACATACGTATAAATACATATAATAAAGAACTTGAAGGCTGCCTAAGGAGAGTAAGTATTGGAAGGGTCGTGCATTGTATTCTAATATCTTGGACATACGGCATACAAGATCCTATGATGCAGTCACTGATCTCTAAACCATACTCTGATACCATCTTTGTCATAATCTAAAATTTCTAGACTATGACCAGCAGGAGACAAGGTTGGCCTTATCTCCTAAGCCTCTTAATGAAATGAATGACTTTTACTATCTATTTTATATGGATTATATAAATGTATATAAGAGGATTATATAAATGTATATGAAACTTATCTCCTAAGCCTCTTAATGAAATGAATGTACCTTAAATCATTTAAACTGGGAAATGAGACTTGATGTCCATAAACATTCATACCTAACTCATAAACACATATCAGTATGTTTATATAAATATTGAGCTAATGAAATTCAAAATAGGCTATATTGCCTATTTATAGACTAACAATGCATGATTGAACCCAACCCTAGTGACTGCATTCTAAGATCTTGCTCTATTTGTCTGCCTTCCATACAATAGCTAAGTTACCTGCAAAACTGGAGGAGGGAGGTTAAGTCTATAAGAAGACTTAGTGAGTAAATCAAAACATATATAACGTTATCATATAAAAGAATTAACGTAATTTAAATAACTAGCACGCATGCATACAAAACCTACTTATCATCATATATGTGTGTATATATATCCATATCTATACATATTTATCATAAACATAGAGAGCATATATATTACTATAATTGATTTTGAGAAACAAAGCATGTTCATTCATCGTAAACATCATCTCATAAGAATCTGTATATAATGCACATATTATGTCTGTGTTTGAATGACATGCATATGTATATATATGTGTCATGCACATATCATCTCTGGTCTATGTCCAAGGTTACACACTTAACCGGACAGAAAGACAATCCATACTCAGGGCTACGCACTTAATCGAGCAGAAGGACATATTTGCAAAGTATGCATGATAACTTGATTTTTATCAAGTTATTTATCTCTGAATTATGCTATTTTTCGTATGGATTCTGGTATGTTTTTATTAGTCTTTGTGTGTGTAGGTTGCAAGAGTTATTTTTATAAAGAATGCATGAATGGATGTGCTTAAAGTGTATGGAGCCAGTTTTCCTGATGCAACAGGAAGTTCCTGATGCAGCGAAGTCTGAAAGTGTAAGTCCTCGATGTAGCGGGTTATCTCTTGATACAGCAAAGACAAGTTCGATGCAGTGGGCATGGTCGCGATACAGCAAGAACCAGAGCCTAGTCTCTGGAAATTTTGTCCCAGTTTCTGATGTAACGAGCAAGTTCTCAATGTAGTAGAGCAAGTGCTCAATGTAGCGAGAGGAAACCCGATGCAGCGAGCTTTTGCGGGAATTTTCTGTTTTAAATCAAACTTCGAATTTTTATTATAAAAAAAGCTTTTAAGGCCTCGTGCTAGGGGAGGACAGCCGCCAACACTATTCTAAGAGAAAGAAACATCATAATTGGAGAAGAATTCAAGAAAGGAGAAGAAAAAGCAAGAAGGAACAAAGAAAGAAAACCAGCTTGCAGAGATAGAAAATTCTGAATTGTGTTTGCTATGTTATTTCTTTTCACAAGAATTTTAATGATCAGATCTTCTGTTATTCTTGAGTATTTATTAAACATCATGAATAGCTAATTCTTTCTTGCTTAGGAGATAGATGAAACTCTTGTGATATATGTTTTAAAATTATTTTGGATTAATAAAAGTTTTATTCATAAATTTATTTGTATTTCTTATGCTTCAAGCTTTCTGTTTAATTGGCCATTAAATTGAATGATCTTACATGTGTGTTTTCTAAACTTGGAAAAGGGAGAAAACTATACTTCAGAACTGAAAAAACACAACTTAGGAGTTAATACATTGGAAGATGATTAATAACTAAGTAGTCGAATTAGGTTGGTTCTTAAAGAGTGGTTTATTACAATTGATTGAATAGGAATATTAGTTAAATTTATTAATCATATAGATTTGTTAAGGTCTTAGAAGAGGGAATAAAACAATAAAAGAACCTAAGTTAATAAATTATAGTAAGATGAATTAAGCCAAAACAATGGATAAAATATAGTGAGCAAGAGTGGATTTATTTCCCCTAAACTTGTCATCATCCGATTTATCCTCGTACCATAGAATAGATTTTAGTTTTTATGTAGTTGTTTGAATTAATTTATTTTTTTGTTAATCTAAATAATATTTTCCATTTTAATTGTGATAATTAGCTTGTGAGTAGCTATTAATCCTCGTGGGAACGATCTTTTACTTTCGTTTTTACTATAAAACTCGACACCGTGCGCTTGTGATTTTTCACATTAATTTTGTGTGTTTATTTAACGGCGGACAAATTTTTGGTGTCGTTGTCAGGGATTTTTAATCTACTTTCAGTTAATGTTACGACTAAGTGGTTGAGTATTACTTTAGATTTAGTTTTTAGTTGTCTTTTAATTTTGTTTCTCTAGTTTTTGTTGTCAGTGAATGCGCAAAAGTCGTAGTTTGGAGTTAGCATCATTCAATCCTGAGATTGAACGAATGTGTAGAAGAAACCAAGGTGCTAGAAGAAGAGAAAGAACTAGAGAGAGATCATAACGAAGTTAAGAATGAGAGATGGCAGAGGAGAACAACAATTAGCAGAGAGCACTCGAGATTACTTCAGACCAATGGTTAATGATAATTTTTTAGGAATTCAGAGGCAAGTGATCCAAGCAAATAACTTTGAACTAAAGCCAGCCCTTATCAACATGGTATAGTAGAACCAATATGGAGGGTTGTCTCATGAAGATCTAAACATGCATCTTACCACATTCTTGGAGATATGTGACACGGTTAAAATGAATGGTGTCTCCGAAGATGCTATTCGGTTGAGGTTATTCCCTTTTTTTTAGGGATCTAGCTCGAGGATGGCTTCAATCTTTACAACCAGGAATCATAACAATGTGGGAGCAGTTTGCTCAGAAATTTTTGTCCAAGTTTTTCCTTCCATCAAAAACTTCACAGTTGAGAAGAGAGATTGCTCAGTTTAGGCAGTTGGATTTTGAGCCGTTGTTTGAAGCTTGGGATAGGTTCAAGGACTTGATACGAAGATTGGTTTCAGATTCAACTCTTCTATAATGTTTTAAATGGTTAGACCAAAATAATTATCGATGCAGCAGCTGGAGGTACTCTTTTATCTAAAACAGCAGAAGAAGCTCAATTATTGCTTGAAGAAATGGCATCCAACAATTACCAATGGTTGAATGAGAGAAATCAAAGGAAAGTTGTTGGTGTTTATGACATTGATCCTATAGTTGCTTTGACTGCTCAAGTTTCAGCTTGGTCAAGCAAGCTTTCATCTATGACAGCAAATGAAGGTTGCTCATCCAAAGAGCAAATGGTTATGGCAAGTAGTTCGTATTCAGGTATGCAAAATGAGCAGGAGCAGGAGCAAGTTTAGTTTGTTAACAACCTAAACTTCAACTGTAGAAACAATTTGCCAAATCAATACCATCCGAGGTTAAGGTACCATAAAAGTCTTTCTTATGAAAACAACAGAAATGTGTTGTAAGAACCATCTGGTTTTGGACCACAACCAGCGGAGAAGAAGTTTTCCTTAGAAGAGCTGATGGGTACTTTTATCAATGAAACTCGTGGAAGATTTAACAAGAGTGAAACCAAGATAGATAACATAGAAACTCACTGCAGCAACATGGGAGCAACAATAAAATCCTTGGAAGTACAGATTGGTCAACTGGCGAAAGCTATTAAAGAGCAATCAATAAATAAATTTTTAGCTGATACAGAGAAGAATCCAAAGGATAACTGCAATGCCATCACTTTGCAGAATGGGAAAGAAGTAGAAACACAACCAAGAAAAAAAGTGGAGCAGCCCGACCAAGAGAAAGAACATGCTGAGAAGCCCAGGGAGGTTACAGATTCTAAAAAACTAGTAGACAAATCAGTGAAAGTAAAGAGTGGTCCAAGGATTATCTTTGCTGACAACCCACCTATTAAACCTCCACCAATTCCTCTCCCTCAAAGTTGCCAGAAAAAGAAACTTGATGATCAATTCAGAAAATTTTTGGACATCTTTAAGAAGATCTACATCAACATCCCTTTAGTAGAAGCATTGGAACAGATGTCGAACTATACAAAATTTATGAAGGAGATGATGTCAAAGAAGAGAAGGATAGAAGAGCATAAAACAGTGAAGCTATCGGAGGAATATAGTACAATTCTTCAAAGGAAAATACCTCAGAAAGTGAAAGATCCAGGGAGTTTTACAATTCCTTGCACTATTGGGGAGTCTACTTTCGAAAAGGCATTACGTGACCTTGGAGCAAGTATTAATCTCATACCACTATCAGTGTTTAAAAAGTTGGGTTTACGAGAGGTGAAACCCACCACCATATCACTACAAATGGCTGACAGGTCACTCTCATTCCCAACAAGAGTAATTGAGGATATGTTGGTTAAAGTGGATAGGTTCATTTTTTTGGTAGATTTTGTCATTCTGGATATGGAGGAAGATCGGGAGATTCCTATTATTCTTGGCAGACTTTCTTAGCAATCGAAAGAGCCCTTATTGATGTATATGGAGGAAGCCTTACTATTCGGGTTAATGAGGAAGAAGTAAAGTTCAACATCAACTCAACTATGAAATTTCCAATTTTTGATCAGTCATGCAAGAGAGTAGATGTTGTGTCAAGCTGTGTGGATGCAATACTCCTTGATTTTTCTGAAAAAAAAAACCACTAGAGCAATGTTTGATTACTTCAAACATGAGAAAAGATGAACTTGCAGCAGCTGAAGACGTTGGAGCAATGTATCGAAGTTCTAAGGATGAGAAACGAGGTTTTTTTGCCCATAAAAATCTGGTGGATTATGAATCCGGTGAAGCAGAAAATATTAATGTAGAAATCAAGTCAACAACCCCTTCAGAGAAACAGCCTTTGAAACAACTTCCTGACCATTTGAAGTATGCATTCTTGGGGGGAAAAGAGACACTACCTGTGATTATTTCATCAAACTTATCCTCTGAGCAAGAAGAAAAGTTGCTGAGTATTTTGAGAAATCACAAATCAGCCATTACATGGGCAATTTCAGACATCAAAGGCATTAGTCCTACAGTGTGTATGCACAAGATTCTGATGGAAGATGTCTACAAGTCTACTGTTGAACATCAAAGGAGATTGAACCCAGCTATGAAAGAAGTAGTGAGGGCTGAAGTGCTGAAATTGTTGAACGTCGAAATTATATATGCTATCTCAGATAGTTCATAGGTGGGTCTGGTCCAAGTGATGCCAAAGAAAGGTGGAACTACAGTTATCAAAAATGAGAAGAATGCGTTAGTGCCTACAAGGACAGTAACTGGATAGAGGGTATGCATTGATTACAGAAAGCTGAACAAAGCTATAAGGAAAGGCCACTTCCTTTTGCCGTTTATTGATCGAATTTTAGACCGATTGGCTGGTTATGAATTTTACTGTTTTTTTGATGGTTATTCGGGGTATAATCAGATTTCAATTAGTCTAGAGGATTAAGAGAAGACAAACTTTACCTGTCCATATGGTACCTTTGCTTTCAGGAGGATGCCATTCAAATTGTGTAATGCTTCAGCCATATTCCAGAGGTGTAATATGGCTATTTTTTTAGATTTGACAGAAGTAGTTATGGAGGTATTTATGGATGACTTCTCAATGTTCAAAACTTCTTTTGATCACTGCCTTCACAACCTTGCTATGGTGTTCCAAAGATGTGAGGAGAAGAACTTGGTACTTAATTGGGAGAAGTGCCATTTTATGGTAAAGGAAGGTATTGTGTTAGGACATAGAGTGTTAAGTGAAGGAATTGAGGTAGATAAGGCTAAGATTTCAATAATTTAACAACTACCTCCACCAGTAAATGTTAGAGGCATTCGAAGTTTCTTAGGCTATACGGGTTTCTATCGGAGATTCATTAAAAAATTTTCAAAAGTAGTGAAACCCCAGTATAATCTTTTAGAAAATGAGGTAACTTTCAAGTTTGACGAAGAGTGTAAGAATACATTTGAAGCAATTAAAGAGAAGCTTGTTACAGTATCTATAATGGTTACACCGAATTGGTGTGAACCATTTAAGATTATGTGTGATGCTAGTGACTATACTGTAAGTGCAGTGCTCGGGCAACAAAGAGATAAGATTTTCAAAGCCATTTATTATGCTAGTCGGACGTTAAATGAAGCTCAACTCAATTACACAAGCACAGAAAAGGAGACGTTGGTTGTGGTATTTATGGTAGAAAAATTCAAAGCATATATTTTGGGCTAAAAGGTGATCATATTTACTAACCATGCAACAATCAAGTATTTGTTTGCAAAGAAGGATGCTAAACCTCACTTGATTCATTGGATTCTCTTGCTTTAAGAGTTTGATCTAGAAATTCATGACAAGAGAGAAAGTGAGAATGTAGTTGTTGACCACCTTTCCAGAATTGAGTTGGAAGAAAAAGAAGTGCAGTCTATTTAAGAATTGTTTCCCAATGAGAGATTGTTTGCTATTAAGGAACAAATTCCTTGGTATGTAGATTTGTTAATTTTCTTACTTGTGAAGTGATGCCACCAGATTTAACATATTATTAAAAGTAGAAGTTTCTTCATGATGTAAAAAGTTATTTGTGGGATGATCCACTATTGTTTAAGAGATGTGCTGATGGGATGATTAGGAGATGTGTTGTTACAGAAGAAATAAATGAGATACTCTATGGATGTCATTCTTCACCATATAGAGGACACTTTAGAGTAGCTAGAACAGCAACAAAAGTGCTTCAATCAGGTTTCTTTTGGCCTATAATATTTAAAGATTGTTATGCTTTTGTGAAGAGATGTGAGAGATGTCAGAAAGTGGGCAACATTTCAAAGAGAAATGAAATGCCATTGACAGGAATTCTAGAAGTAGAACTCTTTGATGTATGGGGTATTGATTTCATGGGTCCATTCCCTCAATCTTTCAGATATTAGTACATTTTGGTGGCTGTTGACTACGTTTTCAAATGGGTTGAAGCCATACCAACTTCAACAAATGATGCCAAAGTAGTGTTGAAGTTTCTGTAGAAAAATATTTTCACAAGATTTGGCACACTAAAAGCTATAATCAGTGATGAGGGTACTCATTTATGTAATAAGCTCTTTAAAACTTTGTTGGTTCGATATAGGGTCAAGCATAAAATCGCCCTCGCTTATCATCCTAAAACTAATAGGCAAGCCGAAGTCACCAACAGAGAGATTAAGTAGATTTGGGAGAAAACAGTGAACACAAATAGAAAAGATTGGTCTATCAAGCTTGATAATTCGTTGTAGGCTTATAGAACCGCATTTAAAACTCTAATTGGAATGTCCCCTTACAGATTAGTTTTTGGGAAACCATGTCACCTGTCAGTAGAGCTTGAACATAGAGCATATTGGACAATAAGGAAGCTGAACTTTGATTGGAAAAATTCTGGGCAGCAAAGATTCCTTCAACTTGATGAGTTAGAAGAAATTAAGAATGAAACTTATGAAAGTTCAAGGATTTATAAGAAGAGCACCAAACGTTGGCATGATAAACAAATTCTGAAAAGAACATTCAGCCCAGGATAGCAGGTTCTCTTATTCAACTCAAGGCTAAAATTATTTCCCAGAAAGCTCAAGTCAAGATGGTGTAGACCCTTTCTAATCAAGAAAGTGTTACCCTTTGGTACTGTTGAACTTGAAAGGGAGAATGAAAGACTTTTCCGAGTCAATGGACAAAGATTAGAGCATTTTTACCAAGGAATGGAGTTGGGGAAAAAAGCTATCACCTTGACAGATCTTGAATAAGTTTCAGCAAGCTAAGTCTAGCTAGAGACATTAAACCAAGCGCTTGTTAGGAGGCAACCCAATGTGTTTTTGTTTCTGTTCTTAATTTTAAGTGTGTTTTTAGTTTTGTGATGTAATTCTTTAGTTTCATTTGTTTTCTATTTCCATAGAAGTCAAATTAACAGCACAAATACACCAGAACAAGTTGCAGAAAAGCAGGCCAGAGGCAGTTTCCAAGACTCGTTGCATCGCAAAAGTTCATGATGCAGCGAGCAAATGGCTTCCCAGGATTCGCTGCGGTGAAACATCACTAGCTGCATCAAAAATGCACTTGCTGCATCGAGAAAATATATGATGCAACAAGAAAATTATGTTCCAGGATCCGCTGCATCGAGACATCGCTCACTGCATCAGACTTCCATTCGTTGCATTGGGGAAAACAAAGCCTACACTTTGAAAAACCCTTTCTCGCTACAGCGAGATAAAACTCAATATAGCGAGAAAATGAGGGAATGGTTCTCGCTGCTGCAACACGTATTTTTTAAATTTCTCTCTCCTTTGTTTTTTTTAAAACCTTTGGTTTCCAAACCAGTCAAAACCCATTCTGAGCAACTTCCAGTGCATTCTAAAACCGTCTGAGATAAGGAAAATTAACAAAACTCGAGTACAACAACTCTAAGTAAGTGTTTAATCTTCAGTTCTTTACTTTCAGACATTCTTGTGATACTTTTCTCTTATAAAGTCTTGACCTTTCTTCTGGGTTTGTGACATTGGAGTTGATTTTGTGGATTTAAATCGTTAAGAAGTTAGGTTTTTTTGAAAGGATTTGGATTGTGGTTGTATTTCAGTGATTAGTAGAAACCATAGTAAGACAAATATACCTCAGAAACACATTGCCAAGAAACCTCGAAAGGAACTGTCTAGGTATGACACAGGGAAGTTTGTGTCTAAATAAGCCCAAAATTTATTTAATGAGTCGTTGAAAAAGAGGTCGGGTATTAAGAAGAGAGGGATAGAATTTACGGCTCAGCAATATCCATTGAGTGCTCAGCAAATAGAGACCAGAGGGTGGTCTTATTTTTGTCGGCATCCTAAACCAGCAGCAATGACTTTGGTGAGAGAGTTCTATGTGAATGCAAAGGTGACCCCATGAGGTAGAAAGGTAAGGGTCAGGGATACTGAAATCATTTTTGATTCTGAGGCCATCAACAAATTGTTGAGAACCCCAGAGGTGCAATGTAAAGTGTCCAAAATTTCTAATTCTCTATCCCTAGAGATGATGAATGATACTATTTATAGGCACCAAGTGGAGTTGACGAAGGTCCGAGGTGAACCAACCTATTTTAAAACTAAGAACCTGACCACTGAAATGAAGGCCCGGCACTTCTTTGTTTGTTCAAAGTTAAGTCCTGCAGGACACACCTCTGAGGTTAATAGGGAGCAAGCTTTTCTGTTATTCGCAATAGCAATGAGGAAAATCATCAATGTTGGGGAATAGATTTCCCTCAACATTCGGCATTCTGCAGACAACCTCACAGTGGGGTTGTTTTTCCTTTTTATTATCACTGCTTTATTGGAAAGACATAAGGTGGATACAAATGTCAAGAAATCTTGCCCCCAAAGGCTCGGGTAGATGTAGGAACAATGGCAAGAATGCTGGCCATTGAAAGTAAGCAATAGTAACAACAACAACAGCCACAACAGTCACAAAAACAACAATCTCAACAACATTCCCACCAGCAGCAGCCACAGCAACAACAGCAACAACAATAATCTCACTCTCCAATACCACAGTCCCGGATCCTCAAGCGAAACCAGTCAATGAGGCGATTTTTCGAGAAGAAATAGAGAAAATACAGAGACGACTTCTACGATATCAACAGTATTCCATTCGCTGCTATAAGGCTGATCTCAATTAGATTATGTACCCAAGTATAGGTAGTCTTGTTATAGTATAGTCCGGTGAGTCCAAGTGTCGT